>CM045450.1:31504158-31542522 GCA_024666655.1 Dascyllus trimaculatus
ATAGTATGAAGGTGAAACGTTGCTTCATTAAATGTACTAAAGCTAATTTAGCTAAAGCTAAAAGTCTGGTGGACACAGACGTTTAAATGCCAGTGAAGTTTCAGATTTGTTTCATTGTTCAGGGGTTTAAGGCTGGACTCAGTTAAAGCAGCAACAAACACGGATGGTTCGTTGTTTGAGTGTTTTTGCTAAAAGCAGCTGAACTTCTGCTTGTTGTGAACCAGCGTCTCGTTGACTCCAGCTCCGCAGGAACGAGGTGCTGAAATTAACATAATTTCTCAAGTGTCAGAAGCTCGTCAACAAGTCGGCGCTGCAATTTCAGAATTAATTGGAGACGGTGTTTGAAAAGCTTAAGGGGGCTGAATGAAAGAAGCCCTGGGCCGTGGAAGTGCCACTCAGGCGTGATGATACTTAAACGTCTCCTTTCACAGCGAAACACAAACTCAGGGCTGCTTCCTGCATGTTGAGACGCTCCAACGCTGCCGTGGGTCGTCGTTCAGCCGCATTCAAACATGTGCAGCATCGCCTGTGGTTTGCTGGGGGATATGTGTGTTTTCATGTTTGCACTCTTTCAAAGATCAACGTCACGGCAACCAGGATTTATTAAGATGAATAAATGAAAACGAATGACTGCTGCTTCATGTAAAAATATCCATGTGTGGCTGTTGTCTGAAATACACTGTAAAAAAAAAGAACGACTAATGGTTATTTTACCTATTTACCTTGTTTTGTTAAATTACAGCAAATAACTAGTAAAATCACAGAAACAAAGTTTACATGCTGACTGTAAAACAAACAAACAAAAAAACAAGAAAAACAGAAAAACAAAACTGTCAGTAATGTCCAAATAAAAAAATATGTATTAAAAAATGCTAATTCATTATGTTACAATGGTTGACAGCAAAATAACAGAATGTTTAACTGTATTAAAATTAGCAAAAATATATATTATATTTTTATTATACAGATATTTTAAGAAAAAATATGTATGTTATTTCTTTTAACTTATTTTACAGAATTCTCCTGTTTTGTTAAATTACAGATAATATCTAGTAAAATCATAGAAAAAATATAAGAATTTACACGTTTACTTCTTTAAAAATCCTGTATTTAATCAACAATGTAAATAATGTGTTTTTAAAAAATAAATTAATTCTTTAACAGCATTTGACTGTAAATTAACAGTTTTATTGTATCTAAAATAGCTAAAAATATATATAATAATTTGAAAAAAAATGATGTACATTGCAAATTTAAAATGTAATTTAAATGCTATTTTAAACATTTTTCTAATTTTGCTAAATCGCAGATATTTTAAAAAATGATTTACATGTTAATCAAAAAAATAAGAGCACTGTAATTAATGTTCACTTAAAATATCTGTATTATGTGATGCGATGCGATGCTGGGGGGGCGTGTGACCCTGGGGAACATGCTTTATTTTTTGCCGTACTGGAATTAAGTGTAATTGCACATCTGCTACAGTAGGTGGCAGTGGCGCTCTCATTGTCAGAGTGTGCGTAGGGAGTATTGGCTCTATGGTGTGTGGTTTTTTGCACCGAGCATGCGCACACACAGCACAGAGCAGGAGATACGAAGTGCAGTGAACAAACCTTCAAGAGACACCATGGAAGAATATTTAACAGGGATGGAAAGAAAGGAGATGGAGATAATGAGACAAAGGAAAGTCTCCCGAAAGCTAAGACGAGGAAATATGACGAAGCGAATGTAGCGCTTGGCTTCACTGTGACTACGGTGGAAGACGAGGAAAGACCGGTGTGTTTGCTAAGGCTAATCCAAATAGCAACATCTGTGCTTCGGATATTCGTATCCAATAATTGGCGAATATTCGAATATTTAGCTGGGAGGAGGAGGTGACACCGCAGTGTGAGACCGGAGTTGGCAGGTCCGCGTACAAGAACCATGGTGGCGTTTGAGAGCCTCGGTGATGCTCGGCAGCGCTTGGTGGCGTACTACAGCCTCGGCAACTCTTGGCAACGCTCAGGAACGCTTGGCAACACTCTGCAGCGTTCGGCGACGCTGGGCGGCCTACCACAGCCTCGGCAATGCTCGGCAACACTCTGTAGCATTCAGCGATGCTCAGTGGCGTATTACAGCCTCGGAAACGCTCGGCAACACTCTGTAGCATTCGGCGATGCTCAGTGGCGTATTACAGCCTCGGAAACGCTCGGCAACACTCTGTAGCATTCGGCGATGCTCGGTGGCGTATTACAGCCTCGGAAACGCTCGGCAACACTCTGTAGCATTCGGCGATGCTCGGTGGCGTATTACAGCCTCGGAAACGCTCGGCAACACTCTGTAGCATTTGGCGATGCTTGGTGGTGTACTACAGCCTCGGCAACGCTCGGCAACACTCTGTAGCATTCGGCGATACTCGGTGGTGTACTACAGCCTCGGCAACACTCTGTAGCATTCGGCGATGCTCAGTGGCGTATTACAGCCTCAGAAACGCTCGGCAACACTCTGTAGCATTCGGCGATGCTCGGTGGTGTACTACAGCCTCGGCAACGCTCGGCAACACTCTGTAGCATTCGGCGATGCTCGGTGGCGTACTACAGCCTCGGCAACACTCGGCAACGCTTGGCAACACTCTGCAGCGTTTGGCGATGCTCGGCGGCGTACTACAGCCTCGGCAGCGTTCGGTGACGCACGATGACAACGCTTTGGCAACGCTCGGCAGCGTTCGGAGACCCTTGGCAGCACTACGCACAACTATTCAAATATCAAAATTATCATCCGAATATCACCACAACGAACGGATATTTGTGTTTGCTGTGTCTAAAAATGTTGGCAGCGGACAAAACAATGCTAATAAAGTTATTTTTGTTGTAAGTTGATCTACATTTCTTTCTTTTTGCTTTTTATTCTTTAATGTTAATAAGGATACAATGTTATACAGAGGTGTACTTATAATAATTTTATAGACAAATGGTACTATTAATAGTTGCGGCGGAGATGTTTTCTTCTTCCTGGGGGGGGGCGTAACAGAAAATAATTGAGAAGCACTTCTTTACAGATATCTGCTGCTACATTCCAAGTGTTTAGAGCATTTGAGCGTTGCAGTATTCCATCATTAAAGATATTTTTCTGGCTCCCTTGCTGTCAGACTTTCAGCGTATTTATTTATTTATATATTTCTTTTTACAGTGTACGGGTTTGTGTGTCTGCACTGCATCTCTGAGTCTCATAAAAAATACAGACTCTGAACCAAAGTAGGTCAGAAACGCGACGTCTGGCAGCAGCATCTCACGGCAACGCAACACTCTGTCAAACACGGGGAGGCTGCTGCACCTCGGAGACGCCTGGGAGCTGATGAGGGTTAAAATAATCAGTCGAGCTTCGGCTGTCAGAGCGTCCGTCAGGTGTTTGTTCGTCCTTTAAAGCCGAGTCAGTGTATGGAAATCCGCTGGTTGTGTGCACTGGAGTGTGTGCATGTGCTCGGCTGCATGCGTTGGAGAGGATGCAAATCCAGAACATATGAATTATTGAAGCCCTCTGAGATGGGGTCAGAACCCGGCTGGCCCATCCCCCCTCCGAGTCAGATATGACTGCACACACTCGGCGTTAACTCCCCTGTGGATCTGTCCTTGTAGAAATGGACTCGAGGGAACGAGCCATGAATCAGCCATGCATGAGGTCAGACTGGGATGTTGCGTGCGGTCGCTTATTCAGCTCGAGCCGTGGAGAATCGTGACAGAAACATTGACGTCCGTGAGCCTGTCATTCAAATATCTGACTTCACATCCCTCAGTTTAACCCAAAAACTCACTGAGAGGCGAAAAAGACAAGTTATCTGTAAAAAAACATCAGCAAAATGACACCATTTATCAGCCAGAAACTGTAAAAACACACACAAAGAACAACAACTATCCAATGAATCTCAAACGCTTCATGTTTGATGAGACAAATCTCAGCGTAATGTTTTAATATTCAATTAAAACCACTTTATTCTACATTTCACCAAAGAAAACCCACCAAAACTGCAGCAGTTGTCAAAGTCATAAACTGTAAAAACATTAAAAAAGGTAAATCTTTCATTTTTCCAACAGTCCTTAAACGTATCATGTGTAACACAGGAGTCCACGAGGGGAAAAAAAACAAACCTCAGCTTAAAATCAGGATATCTCATCCAAATTACTACAATCTAAATGTCTAATTTAAAAATTCACAAAAAAGCCCCACCTAAATTACATCATTTGCCACAACAACAAACTGTAAAAACAGAAAAAAAATGCCTGATTTTCATCTTTCCGACGCTCCTTCAACGCATCATGTCAGACATCAGGTTGTGCCGTCATGATTTTACATTAAAGTCACTTTATTCTGCATGTGTCCTTACAAACATGCCAAAAAAAGCACCAAAATTACAAAATTTGTTCGAATCAGAAACTGTAAAAACAGGAAAAAAGCCAGATTTTTATCTTTCCAATGGTCCTTAAAGGCATCATGTCTGATGTGCAGTTCTGCCTGGAAAATTCCCACATCTAAAGGGCAAAAAGGAACATTACACCATCGGAGCCAGAAACTGTAAAAACAGGAAAAAAGCCAGATTTTTATCTTTCCAATGGTCCTTAAAGGCATCATGTCTGATGTGCAGTTCTGCCTGGAAAATTCCCACATCTAAAGGGCAAAAAGGAACATTACACCATCGGAGCCAGAAACTGTAAAAACAGCTTAAAACCGTGATATTTCATTCTAAATATCTTCAAAAAACTAACTAACTATCGTAAAAAAACTACCAATATTACAAAATTTGTTAGAGACAGAAACTGGAAAAAATAAGAAAATGTCAAATTTCCATATTTCCAATGGTCTTTAAAGGCACCACGTGTGACATGCAGTTCTGCCAGGAAAATAACCAAACATCAGCTAAGAATCATAATATTTCTTCTACATTACTTTATTCTGTCACTTTTAAAAAATTAATCAAAAAAATTACAACAAAATTACGCCATATGTCCCAGCAAGAAACTGTAAAAACAGAAAAAAAGGCCTGACTTTCATCTTTCCGATGCTCCTTCAACGTATCATGGGTGACATCAGGTTGTGCCAGGAAAATTCCCAAATCTCAGCTTAAAATTGTCATATTTAATTCTAAATATCTTTAAAATTCGCCTAAAAAAGCACCAAAATTACAAAATTTGTTAGAGACAGAAACTGGAAAAACTAACAAAATGTCACATTTCCATCTTTCCAATGGTCCTTAAAGGCATCATGAGTAGCATGCAGTTCTGTCAGGAAAATAACCAAATGTAAACTTAGAATTTTACTAATAATTAACCAAAAATAAACCAGTTGTCAGAGAAAGTAACTGAAAAAAGTCAAACTTTCATATTTCCGACAGTTCTTGAATGTATCATGGGTGACATACGGTTCCATCGGGACAATTACTAAGTTTTAGCTCAGTATCTCAATATAATAACTTCTTTTGCTGCCCTCAAAGAACCAAGTTCATGGCATAATCTCAAGAAGACACCTGTACTGTTCATGTACAGCCAGGGATTCAAGACATTTGGCGACATCCAGTTTGCAGATGTGTTCCAACTCATTTTGGCCGATGGCTAACATGTGGACATATTTTTCCCACCGTGTCTCTCCTGTGGTCGAATTGAATTATCATTACACCAACTGTCCTCATGGTGGCCCGCTGGCAGGTGCAGAGATGAAATTAAGTGCTTTTCGGATGAACACTAAGCTCTGAAATGCAGGTGAAAGTTATTTACTTGTGCATCATCAGAACTCTGAACAATAATGTAAGTCAATCCAACGTCTGAGGTGACACAAAGAGACTTTATATACAACACACTACATATAATTATATACAACACAAACACAATCCTATCTTGTCCTGATTTTTCTCTCCATCGACTGCAGAAACTCGGCCTCGGCTCTCTGTTGTCACTGAAAAGACTAAACTTTTGGACTCACAAAGCGATGGTTTGCGTTGTAATAACTGCTGGGCTGCAGCTCTGCAATCACCGAGGAGTAATTATTTTAATTAGTTTGTTTGTTCCCAGAGTGAAACTGATGACCGGGTTTAATAACTTGCCAAAACATCTCTTCAAGTCTAAATGACCAGACATGGATGAACAGATCCTGTTTGAAGGACATTTACTCGATAAAGTTCAACCAAAAACGTGAAATAAATGATAAACTATTTACTTTACAGTAAATAGCGATCAGTCAGTTCAGACAGAACTGAGGGAACAGGTTGCTGTACTGCCTCAGATTCAGTTCAGAGTTTACTTATGTGTTATTTGGGACCCAAAACTAAGTTATGTGAAATATTTTGTCCTAATTTTGAAAAGAACCTGGGAAGCCATTTACTCCTGGATATAACTACACCATGAAGATTAAAAAGAGAACTCCAAGTAACTCTATGAAAAGGCTATTGAAAAGCATCAGTCAGGAGACGATACAAGAACATTTCCAAGTCACTATATATCTTTTGGAGTCCAGTTAAATCTATCATTAAGAAATAAAAGGAATATGACGTGTAAATCTGACTAGAGCAGGTCGTCGTCAAAAATTGAGTGACTGAGCAAGAAAGAGACGAGTGAGAGAGGCCACCAAGACACCTACAACTCCTCTGGTCTAATGAGAACAAAATGAGCTTTTTTTCCACGACACTAGACGTTATGTTTGGAGAACACCAAACACATCATCTCAAGCACACCACCCCTACTGTGAAGCATGGTGGTGGCACCATTATGATGTGAAGCACGGTGGTGGCAGCATCATCATGTGAAGCACGGTGTTGGCAGCATTGTGATGTGAAGCATGGTGGTGGCATTATCATGATGTGAAGCACGGTGGTGGCGGCATCAAGACCTGAAGCATGATGGTGGCAGCATCATCATGTGAAGCATGGTGGTGGCAGCATCATGACATGAAGCATGGTGGTGGCATTATCATGATGTCAAGCATGGTGATGGCAGCATCATGATATGAAGCATGGCGGCAGCATCATGATATGAAGCATGGTGGTGGCAGCATCATGACGTGAAGCATGGTGGTGGCATTATCATGAAGTGAAGCATGGTGGTGGCAGCATCATGATATGAAGCATGGTGGTGGCAGCATCATGACATTAAGCATGGTGGTGGCAGCATCATGACGTGAAGCATGGTGGTGGCAGCATCATGACGTGAAGCATGGTGGTGGCAGCTTCATGATGTGAAGCATGGTGGTGGCAGCATCATGACGTGAAGCATGGTGGTGGCAGCATCATGACGTGAAGCATGGTGGTGGCAGCATCATGGCGTGAAGCATGGTGGTGGCAGCATCTGATGATGGTGGCAGCATCATGACGAAGCATGGTGGTGGCAGCATCATGACGGAAGCACGGTGGTGGCGGCACGCGTGAAGCATGGTGGTGGCAGCATCATGACGTGAAGCATGGTGGTGGTGGCATCATGATTAATGTGAGGCATTGTTGTGGCAGCATCATGACGTGAAGCATGGTGGATGCGGCATCATGATTGATGTGAGGCATGGTGGTGGCAGCATCATGACATTGACCATGGTGGTGTACCATCGCGTGAAGCATGGTGGTGGCAGCATCATGACGTGAAGCATGGTGGTGGCAGCATCATGACGTGAAGCATGGTGGTGGCAGCATCATGACATGAAGCATGGTGGTGGCAGCATCATGACGTGAAGCATGGTGGTGGCAGCATCATGACGTGAAGCATGGTGGATGCGGCATCATGATTAATGTGAGGCATGGTGGTGGCAGCATCATGACATTGACCATGGTGGTGGTACCATCATGACGTGATGCATGGTGGTGGCAGCATCATGATGTGAAGCATGGTGGTGGCAGCATCATGATGTGAAGCATGGTGGTGGCAGCATCATGACATGATGCGTGGTGGTGGCAGCATCATATTATGAAGCATGGTAGTAGCCAAATGTGTCTGGAATGAATGAATCCTTACACAATCCATTATTTTACATTTTATTATGCACAGTTATCAGAGTTAGTTCTCAATTTGACATGAAAGAGTCATTTTTTAAATAAATTCTTCTCATTTTCACTGGTGCAACACAGTAAAGACTTGACAATGCATGAAAGCGCTCCGTACTTATTAACATTGTGATCACATTTGGGGTGTTTCAGGCCTTTGAAAACATCAGGTCGCCTCCGTCCCCGCTGAGCATCATCACAGCATTGTTTCAGGACAATACTGCGAGATTAATCCAGGACTCGTCTCCCAAAATTACACCCCGATACGTCAACGCTCCGTCCTCCCTCGTAGCCTCCCACCGGACTCATCAGGCGAGGCGGCCGTTCGTATCAGCGTCCCCAGAACAAGTCGGGGGAAATTGTTCTGGAAAGGGATGACCGGAGTGACAGAAGGAGCCGGCGTGAGCGTGAATATAAAACAGAAGGGGGAAACTCAAAGGGGGGAAATTCGAGCGGGAATCAGAGACGCAGTGTGAATACATTCCACGGCCGCGCTGCAAATCGCTGTGTTGGGTTTGATCAGCAGGTGGGCAGGACTGATTGATTCTGGCCGGCAACAACTCATTTCTGAAGAGTGATTGGATTAAACGCGGAGCCAACAAGTCGTTCCTTAAAGCTGAATGGATTAAAGCAGCAGCCGGCTGTTGTAAATCATGTTGCTGGTCAACCGCGATGTCAAAGACGGCCTGTTGGTAAAATTAGAAAGGAAAGAAAAGCTCGGATTCAACACTCTCTGCATGTTCTTGTGCGTTTGTTTCATCCGTCGTTCTGGCAAAATGAAGCCTGTGACGTTTACTTTCCAACACGAGAGTAAAAACTGAAGCCTTTGTGACATTAAAGCTCGATTTTACTTGAAAGTCTCTTTAAATTCCAGCGGTAATCAATGAATCTCGCGCTCTGACGACAAAAAGTAAAATCAATGTGAGTCGCAGGCCTCGAAAAAGCAGATTCAAACACGGTTGTTAGCGTTAAAAATCTAGCTTACTCTCGCTGTTTCTACGATCCCACACACTGTAGCGTTAATAAAGTGATGTTGTTCTTTAACCCTCTGAAATACAAAACCCAGCAGCAGGTTAGGAGGTGTGTTATCTATTAAAAGAAAAAAAAACAAGCTTACACAATTTGTCAGAAAGTGTAAAAACAAGAAAAAATGTCAAAATTTCATCTTTCTGACAGTCCTTGAATCTATCATGTCATACATAAGGTTTCATTAGGAAAACTACTAAATATCAGATTAGAATTAGAAAGCTTAGCACCATGGAGGATGGAGTGAATGAATAATGCAATGTAAAGCGTCTTTGAGTGTCTAGAAAAGCGCTATTTAAAACCAATGCATTATTATTATTGTTATATGTCTCTAAAATCACTTTATTCCACTTGTTTCACTTAAAATTTCGCCCAATAACACCAAAATTACAGCGTTTATCAGAGGCAGGAAATGTAAACATTAAAAAACAAATGTCAAAATTTCGTCTTTCCGATGTTCCTTGAACGTGTCGCGTCTGGCGTACGGTTCCATCAGGAAAATTAACCAAGTTTCAGATAAGAATTGTTATATTTCTTTTTAAAAAATCAGTTTATTCTAAATGTCGCAAACTGTAAAACTAGAATTTTCTCACTTTCCCAGACAGCTGTTTACGCCTTCAGACGCTGCATGTGCACAAATTATGACTTGAAGCATGGTGGTGGCAGCATCATGACATGAAGCAGTAATCATTTGTTCCACTTATGATATATGTATATACACACAGGAGGTCCTCGGCTTATGACTGTCTCGTGTTACGACGTTTTGCGGTTACGAATGACTCCCATAAATTACTTTAAAAACCCAGTTTCGACATCATCGCTTTGGTTCGTAAATAATATGATACTCGTTTGAGAACTAGCTGCTGGTGGGCAGCAGCGAACTCAGTCACGGGGAGAACAACGAAGAAGAACGCGTCACTTAGTTCATTATCATTAATGTAGGTATAAAACCCGACTTACACCAAAAATCAGCTGACGATCCGTCGTAGGAACGGATCTTTTTGTAAACCAAAAACCAAGACCTGTATATATATCATAAAGTATTTAAGTGGTAAACGGACAAATCCTACAATTAATATCATGTTTATTCTTATTAATTTACCCATAAGTTCAAAAATTAAGGTTAAAAAAGTTCAATATTATTCATTATATATATATATTTGTTTGACTTATTTAAATATTATGGTGAACATTAAAATAAAAAATTCTGTGACTCAGGTTGAACTGCAGGCAGTGTTCCCAGAAAAGACTGGGAGAAAAATCAAACCTACTGGATAATTAAAATAAATGCAGCATGGCTCAGAAACAGTGAAATGAGGTTGGAAGATACATCCAGCATGGTGAAACATCTTTCTACAGCTGATGAGCAGAGTGGAGAGAGAAAAGTCTGTAGAGGCTGGAAACATGGAGATAGTTAAATATCTGTAGCATGTGGAGACAACATTTTTTCCAGTGTTGGTAACGTGAGACTCGAAATTGGACTTAATTCTCCAAAATTCCTCAGATGGTTCAAAATAACTGTAATAAATGTCATTTTGAACCAATTTTGACAAATGTTGGACAAGTTTCAAGTCATTTTGACCAGTTTTTTTTTTTTTTACTTATTTTGGACACTGTTGAAATCATTTTGTACAAATTTCAAGTTAATCTGGACACATTTACAGAGGAGCAGGCTGTCTGAAGGTACATCCAGCATGGTGAAACATCTCTTTACTGCTGATGAGAGGAATAAAATGAAAAGTGTTTGTGGAGGTTGAAAGATGTAAACAGTGACACGTTTATATTCCAAGTTTTTATATTTTTGCAAAATAATCTAAGAAACTCAGCTTTTATTGTTCTGTTTATGGTGTCTTTATGTTATTCGCTCTGCTTCCATAGAGGTTCAGGACTTAAATTGCAGTGAAAAATGAGCCACAGTGAGGAAAAATGCGACTGAAGCCACAGAAAAGCCAGAAAACTGCTGCCTGGAGTTCAAAGGACTGACATCACTTCTTCATTAAAACATACAGAGCGAACCACGTGACACAATGATCGGTCAGGCTGGGTTTGTACTGGCTGGCGCTGCTACAAACCAGAGTCAGTGGTGTTTCTGTGCGGTGTCGGCTATCTGTGTGGTATCAGACGATGATGTCATGGCGTGGGAGAGGGAGAGTGACATCACTGCCGATCTATGTGTGCCTGAGCGACGGTGACACCAGAGTCTATTTAAAGAGCAGAATGTAGCAGCAGGACGACGAGGCGAGGGACCGCAGGACAGAAACACAGGGGGAGAGAGAGGCGGGAAACTAAAGCTAACATTTAAATTTACATCTTCACTTGACAAACTGTCTCCTCCACGCCGCCGCCGCTCCTGGTAATCACTGTAATCAGCAGGACGGACTAATGCCAGGATGCTAACGCCGTGATAGGAGAGCGCAGCCTGGATGCTGCAGCAGTTTAAACGGAACGCCAAAGAGCTGGGATGGTAACACCGACCCTTAAAATAGAATCTGCAGACAGCTGCCACAAGAAAGATAAAGCCCCCCCACCCCGCCCTCGTTCAGTGCTTTCAGCGTTTGTGATTCGGTTTTGGTTGAAATTCTCGTCAGGGTTCGACTTGCATGCCGAAAATACAGACGCAGAGGCTAACGAAAGTTTAACAGAGCTGAAGTAGCGCCTCGCTGCAGGGTTCAGGAGAAACGGCTAAAAATAAAGCCGTCAGAGCTCACGTTAAAATTCTGCTTTATTACCTCAGTTCTCTGAGTTTTACTGCTTAAAACACTGAACATCAACAGACTCCACCTTCATTTTTACCATTAATACTGTCATGACTAATAGTTTTACTGCAGTTTTGCCTCCATCTGTTCTGTTTAATGTGTTTTGTTCTCAAAGGTTCGTCTTGTTGATGAAGGTTTTGTGTGTCGCCCTGTTTTATGTTGTATGAATTTGGTTTTTTCTCACATTCTGTACTTTAGATTTTATGGTTGTCTGTCTTCCACCAATACAGAAAATGGCCCAAATCAATTAAAGTAAAATGCAACATTGGAAAAATTGAAACTGGTAAAAATATGGCAGCAAAGGTGCCAG
The DNA here is from genome assembly GCA_024666655.1 of Dascyllus trimaculatus. Lineage (NCBI taxonomy): Eukaryota > Metazoa > Chordata > Actinopteri > Pomacentridae > Dascyllus > Dascyllus trimaculatus. The sequence continues at coordinate 31,516,241 of CM045450.1, forward strand.
GAAAAATATTTTTAAAATGTGCAATAATAATAAATAACAGGACAATTTTGTAAAATAAAGATATTTTCCACTGATTTAAATACAGTAAAACGGTGTCATACGTTGTGAAAGAGCAAATTACTATTTGCAAAGATTTCTGATGTTGACATTTTTTACATAATATTTAGTTTTTTTTATTATTTACAATTAATATATCATTAATAGATTTTTCTGTAATTTTACTAGATATTATCTGTAATTAAACAAAATGGAAACTGTAAAATAGCAGCTTCAGAACAACGGCAATTATTTGTAAAATAGCATTTTTTTACTGGTTTAATTACAGTAAAAACTGTTTTACAGTCAAACATTTAAAAAAACAAAAAATTCTTATTTGTAAAAATACTAACTTTTGATGTCGACGTCTACAGTTTTAGCCTGTTTTGTTTATGGTTAACATGTAAATTAATACTGCTGTATTTTGATTTCCCTAGTTATTATTTGCAATTTCACAAAACAGAGTGATTCACAAATGTTCTCTACAAATTTTTATTTATTTATTTATTTTTTTACAGTGTAGCTGTAATCGGTATGGATTATATTTTAAGACAATAAAGGTTTGGTGCAAAACAAAACTCGAAGTTGCATTAGTTCACCAATCAGCTCCTAGATACCAATTAAGAAATCAAAGCACAGGAATGGACCTAAAGTGGCACATCTGCTCCAGCTGTTCCCCAGCAGGGTATAAAAAAAAAGCCACGTTCAATGTTGGAAAATTTTTGTACCTTCTTCTCTGCACTTCTTATTTATCTCCAGTGACACAAATGTCCCTACAGATGTCGATCAAAGCAGTCTTTAACAGATCAGTGCAGGTAAAAACCTTGATCCTTTGTTTATGTCCGCTGTCAAACATGCAGAAGTCATTACGCCTCACAGAAGGCTTTGTCATGGTGCCCCTTTACTAGTTAAACCCCCACAGTGGTCTCCTAACAGGGAACTCCACCTCCTCTGGTCTGTACAGCATGAAACACAGACAGGATCCAAATCGCAAACAGGTATTACAGCTAATCTACAATACTTGAAGTGTGTACTATTTAGGAAAATGGCATCAGGTGTTGGAGGATTCTAAAAGTGCAATGATTTGGATTTGATGGGGGCAAAAACAACTAAATGCCACTTACATCTTTCAACGAAATTCATATTTAACAAGTAATCGGATCAGTTCTGTGCATTTCAATCAGAATAATGTTCTGCTGAAAGTGATTTTGACCTAAAGTTCAAGCAGATGACAAAAAGCATTTCCTTTTCAACATGAAACCGAAGCACTGTTCCAAACACCCCTCCACTAATCACCGAGTGCATCAAAACTCCATTTCACAATTTGGTTTCACACAAAACAAGTAGCACAGCTGCGGAGTTACAAAATTAAATTCATGCCTCACGCAGGGTTACATTCATTTCCTTCAGTGTTTTAACACTTAAACTGGAAGCAGCAGGGTTTGTGTCATTAACCAGTTTTAAATGCAAAACACACAGTGTGTGTTTCACAAAATTAAACAGGAAACAACAAAATGGTGAGTATAAAGTGCAGAACATCGACAAAATGTGACTTTATTTCTCACATATAGGATAAAAACTGTCTGAAAGATGACTGAATTCATTAACATGTGGGTGTGCTTTAGCTCCTTCAAATCGTGAACTCAAACTGAGAACGTCAGAACTAATGAGCCGTTCATTAATCAGCTTAAATGCAAAAACAGTTCACCACATGCAGCTGTCCTGACACTTGACTTGTTGTCAAAAAGTCAAAATTACCTCAAAAAGACAAAAAAAATCACCACAATGAGTCAAAATATTACCACATAAAGCGAAAAACTACCACAGAAAATCGTCACAAAAAATGCAAACACAACATGAAAGGATGAAATATCACCAGTTGATATATTGTCAGGAATCAAATGAAAATGTGGAGCTGCTCTGCTCCCAGTCTGTTATATTAGTATAAAGTACAAAAAGTTAAAAAAAAAAATACCACAAAAAGATGCAAAATCACTGCAAAAAAACTTGAAATCACAATGAAAACATGTAAAAGATGCAAAATCACCACAAAACATGTGAAATTACAATGAAAAAAATGCAAAATCACAAATAAAGATTTGAAATCACAGCAAAAAGATTTGAAATTACCACAAAAGATCCAAAAATCAACACAAAAAGATGTAAAATCACAACAAAAGGATGTGAAATCACAACTGAACTGCTAAATCATCAAGAACAATTTGAGATCACAAGAAAAAGATGCAAAATCACCACGAACACGTGAAATCACAATGAAAAGATGTAAAATCACAACTAAAAAATGCAAAATCACCAAGAAAGATTTGAAATCAAAGCGAAAGTATTTGAAATCACCACAAAAAGATGTGGCATTACAACAAAAACATGAAATCCCAACGGAAAGATGCAAAATCGCAACTAAAAAGTGCAAAATCATTGCAGAAAGATTTGAAATCACAAGAAAAAATGCAAAATCACCAAGAAAGATTTGAAATCATCACAAAAAGATCCAAAATCACCACAAAAAGATGTAAAATCACAATGAAAGGACGTGAAATCACAACTTAACTGCAAAATCATCAAGAACAATTTGAGATCACAAAAAAAGATGCAAAAGCACCACAAAAACATATGAAATCACAATAAAAAGATGTAAAATCACAATTTTTAAAAAACACAAAATCAACAAGAAAGATTTGAGATCACAACAAAAAGATTTGAAATCACCACAATAGCGTGAAATCCCTGCAAAAAGATGTAAAATTTCTACAAAAAGACGCAAAATCACCACAAAAAGATGTGACATCACAACAAAAACATGAAAAAGCACCACAGAAAAACTAAAATCATTGCAAAAAGATGTGAAATCACCAGCTGGAATATTTTTGGAAATCATGTATTTATGTGCAGCTGCTCTGCTTCCAGTCTGTTGTGATCATCTTAGTGAAACATAACCAGGTTCAAATGATTTAATATGATGCAAACACTAGATTTTATTACCTCCGCCAAGGAGGTTATGTGATGGCCGGCGTTGTTTGTTTGTTTGTTTGTTTGTGTTCAAAATAACTCGAAAAGTAATAGACAGATTTGGATGAAATTTTCAGGAAATGTGTGAAATGGGACAAAGAACAAATGATGACATTTTAGGACTGATCTGAATCACCGTCTGGATCCAGGAATTTTTTTTAATGTAAGTGTAACCAGGTGGACAATTAAATGCGGTTTACTCTAACAGCCACCAGAGGGCACTCTTGTTTTTGGGGTAACCCCCTCTGACCACATGACATTTTGGGTCTCCACGCGACAGACAGCGACAATGACGGACTTCTCTTTCCTTCCTGAGCGACATACGCACGGTTGGGCCGGCATTCTTATCTCCGGTTGTCTAAGAAGCTGGGAGGCTGTTAGGAGCTGCTGCGCTAGAGGCCGCACCTGTTCATTAGGTCAAATGGGGTGAAGGCCGCATTGTCGGTCGGACATTTGAACTGTATGTAATTACATTTGTATCTGTAACATTCCATAGAAAATATGTGAATTGGCAGATTGTGTTGGGGGTGGACTGAAGCTGCTTGGCGGAGGTCTGAGCTCTCTGAGGGCTTTTCTAGTGTTTCATTATGAATTAATTTAACCTGATAAAGCTGCAGGTGGAGCAGTGCACGGTTCATCTTTAGATCATTCATTATTTAGATTCTCCACCAGCACCATGAGGTCGACTGTTCAAACCTCCTAACACTACCGGGCGCATTAGGAATGTTGCCTTAGATGACTTCATTTAGGCTCATGAGATCAGCAGGTGCGATGCAGCTGATTGGTTGAAGGACGGCTGCACTTTTCTGTCGTCTCTAAAAATTTACATGAAGCACAAACACTCCCCGGAACGCGAGCTGGTTTTGCAGAACAATGCAGGAGGAGTGATGGATGCTCAGCATGGCTGAGCGGCCCGGATCCGTCCAATCAGATCCCTCGCAAGCGGGAGGGACGTAACGCAGACCAATCGACTGTAAGGCCAAACGATTTCCATAGTGTGTTTAACATTTACATGCTGTCAGGGAGTTTGTGTTGGAGACAATGAAGTGAAAAGGACGAGTCACCTTTAAAGAATCTGCCTGAGAGCCGATAACTGAGGGCTGATGTGTGTTTCAATGCTTTCTGATGTGTGTGTGTGTTTATGTCTAATATCTGTGTGTATGTTTGTGCATTTGCATGTGCATCCCTGTCATGCTGTGTGTGTGTGTGTGTGTGTGTGTGGCAGGTAAATGACAGGAGTGACCTTGTCATATTTAGTCAATGCTAATCAGGAGAAGCGCAATAACACACAACATCCCTGCATGCATGTACACAAATAAACGCACACGTGTATAAGATCGATATGCACACACACACACACACACACACACAGACGATGGCTTGCATGCACACACAGGCAAACGCACAAACTCAGACACAAATAGAGCGGAAAACATGTGCTGCCTGCATACACAGCCGGCCTGCCAAAACCACTTACACACAGCTAGGCTTACAGGACACACACACACACACACACACACACACACACACACACTACCACACACTCTGAGAAAAGGCTGACTCGGTCTCACAAAACGAAGCCTGGACACGAGCATCTAAAAGGATAAACACACTCGACTGGCCAAGAGTCCGCAAAGAGACTCGAGACGCACAAACACAGACATTCGAACACGAACTGCCTCCAGAGCCGATTCAGTTCCAAGTGGAGGCCAAACAACAGAGCGGCCGGAGAATCAGCGACGGATGGTGGCGTCTGAGGAAAGCCTGCATCTTCCGTCGCTCGTATGAATTACACTTCAGAGCTTCTTTGTTCCTGAGCTGCACGAAACCAATTCTATATTCAAATAATCCCAAAGAAGTTTCTGCACACTTGCACAACCTCCGGACCCTGAAAGCCGATCCAAATCCTCCAAAACGAGCTGCGCCAACCATCATTTCAGCCCGCTAGATATGAGGCTTTCCCAGCGTCACCCTACAGGCATAAATCGCAGACCCAACGCGACCGTGAGGATGCATACATTTACCGCGGCCTGTAATTGCGAAGCGAGCGGAGCGAGGCGGCGTTCGTAAGACGATGTGACAAATGGCATAATTTCTGGTGTTAATGTCGGGGGGAGCGGGGAGGGAAGGAAAAGCAAATGAAGCCGCTGCTGTTTGGATACTCTGAGCCATTAAGCAGCCACATTATTTTAAAACTCAGCCGAGCAGCCGCGACGACACCGTGAGGAAAAATAGCCCGGATCCCATTTGTGAGTTCTCAACAAAGGTGTGCTGCAACTCGGAGACAATGAGCAGAGCGACGGCAATCAGTGAAACAAGTGTGCAATGTGCTCTGAGAATAAGAAACTCCCCTGACAGACATGAAGAGATGCAGGAAAACACTCAATAAGAGCTGCACAGAGAGAATAACACACAGTGGTGGATATGCAGCCTGTAAAGCGGCTTTACTGGGCAGGTTTTGGCTCTGTTGTTGCCTCATTTTTTCAAATGAAATCCACTTCCAATGTTTAAATCTGCAGTTAGAAGTGAACTTAGCAGCAGACAGTAGCTTATTTTCTTCATTTACAAGCACTGGAGCAGCATGATCATCCACCGCGGTCATGTTTGTGTCCATGTGGCGACTCCAAGTCCAGTGTTGTCTTTCTTTTAGCTCCATTTTTGGTCTCCACCACCTGAACCTGAACAAGCAGCATTAGGCTTTTCTGACTAACTGCATTTTAGGTTGCAGGTATAAACCTAAAATTGGCATGGCAGCCGTCTTTGTCCACTCCTTACGTTATCTCCATTTCCCTGTTTTCAAAATCCCCTTCGCAGTCTGCCATCTATGGTCAACACCTTGACGTCTTTCTGAACAATGTTTACATGGTGGCAGGGAGCATTATCCTGCTGAAGTCTGGACATGGTTTGCAGCAATGTTTAGGTGTCAAAGTAACATCAGCATGAATGTAGGACTAATGGCTTCCCAGCGGGACATCATACAGAGAGCTTGCTTCTTCTGCAGATCAGGCATAACATTATGACCACCTGCCTAATATCATGTTGGTCCCCCTTATGTGGTCCAAATCTCTGAACCATTGGGCATGGACCAGAGGACCTCTCAGGGTGTCCTATGGGGTCTGGAACCAGGACGTTGGCACTTGGATCCTTTGAGTGCTCTGGCTTGTGCAGTGGGGCCTCTGTCAATCAAACTGGTTCCACTGCATCCTGTTGATGTTTGATCAGAATGAGGTTTAGGAAGTTTGGAGGTCAGATCAACATGTTGGACCATCGTCATGATCCTCTACATGTTCCTGATTGGTTGATGTTGTTTCCATGAGGTGGGGTGTATTTTCATCCAGTGACATTTGGGATTTCCATCAGCATGAGGGAGTGTGTTTGTTGTGGGACAATGTTTATTTGGGTGTCTAAGTCTGATCAAGGTTTTTCCATCAGAACACCACATAGAACCAATATGATCAATGTTATTCACTTTACCTGTCAGTGGTCATGATGTTGTGGCTGATCGGTGTATGTTCCACCACCTTTACTTGAGCCTTTGGCGTCCATGACTCTGGATCTGGTTCGTCAGTTGTCCATTCTTGGACATTTTTGGTCACCAATGCAAACCAGAAACACCCCACAGTATCTGATTTTTTGGAGATCCAGTCGTCTACCATCACAGTTTGTCAGCATTTCTCAGTTTCTGCTCATTTTTCCTGCTTCCGACATCAACTGTTCACCTGCAGCCTAATAAATTCGTCACTCACTTCACCTGTCAGTGGTTTTAACACTGTGGCCGACTGGTGTAAGTGACAATAAGGTCCACTGCTGCTATAAAGTGAAGCATCAACATGTAAATACCTCCGACTGCTTTACACATGAACTCACATTTAATCAGCTCTTATTTGAATTCCTTTGTTTCTGCTTGTTTTTTTCTTTTTCTTTGTTGCCACGACCCAGTTTCGCTGTTTATGATTAAAGCTTCATGTCCTGTGTTTCTGCACAATGTGTGCACTGCACCGCATGGGGAATTCAAATCAAGAAATCCATAAGAGAAAGAAGTCGGGAAAAAAAGCCACAGTGCTAAACTGGAATAAGCAATAATAACAGAGTGAGAGGAAAGATGCCCGAGGCTGTGCTGTCGAGCCTCGCAGCAAAAATTCATATTCTGAATACAAAAACACAAGTAGCCCGGCAACAACTACACAAAACCAGCAGAAAACCGATGCAGGACTGTTTTATTAAAGTGTTATTTTTCTCTTTCATAACTCACATGAAGTTGTGGGTGTTAGAGGAGACAGATAGAGAAAGCAGAGCATCTGCGAAAGGATGATGAAACATTCAGCTGTGACATTTTTGTCGTCTCTCAGGCCACTAAATGAGAAAAAGGCAGGCAGACAGTCAGACTGTATTCAAATGTCACTCTCAGCCAGCCACAGAATATTTGAATACCATAACCGGATATGCAGATCACCTGCCGAGGACTGAAGCACAAACAGCCAAGCGACGGATTAGACTTTTGGATCACATCTGCTGTTGACATAATACAATAACAATCCTGCTCGACGACTGTCTGTAATTACTTTTTTCTGCGTCAATGCGAAGCAGCACAGGTGTCGTTGTTGTTTCAGGTGTCTCCGTTAGCGTGTCACTGCTCTGTGTTTAATGAGGGATAATGATGGAAGAGAGAGCTGAAGTGTAATTTATCTGCTGGTGGAAAAGGTCGATTTTTCATGCAGAGTTATTATTTTTGGAATCTTTTCATGTAATTATGTTAAACTTCTGGACTCCTGCAGGTTTGAAAGGCATGTTATCTTTAAAAAAACAGCATGCTTAGAGCAAGAAACTAAAAAAAGACTTCCATCTTTCTCAGGGTTTCTTGAAGGAATCGTGCAACTAAACTACTGAATCAAAGCTCATCACTTTATTCGACATGCCTCATTTAAAAAAATTACTAAAAATAAACCATTTACACCAAACAGAAACTGTGAAATACAAAAAATTCTGAGCTCCGTGGCACAACCAATCCTCCATGACTGACTCAGCTGAGACTAACAGTCACATGAGAAAAATTCAGAGTTTCCAGATGAATTGCAGGCTGTGTATCCATTGGATTGGATGATTGACCCATGTGTTGAACTATGTACTTATAATACATAATACTTGCATAGTGCTTTTCAAGACATTCAAAGATGCTTTACAAAGTAGAAGCTTGCTAAAATATGCAAGGAGATAGCAAAAGTACAGCCTATTCTTACCGTTTCTGCGATCTCAAATAGTGTAGCTTTACGAAAAAGACTTTGTCCTTTAACCCTCTGAACCCCAGAACCCACCAGCAGGTGTAAAGGTTGTGTTTTTAAAAAAACACCATTATTACCGTAAATATCAGAGCCAAAAATGGTAAAAACAGAAAAAAGGGCAACGTTTTCATCTTTCTGACGATCCTTGAATGTATCATGTGTGACATATGGCTCAATCAAGAAAATTAACTAAATCTCAGCTTAAAATCGAGACATTTCAACCAGAACACTTTATTCTACGAGTCTCATTTACAATTTTTTTCTTCAAAAATAAAAAATAATATAAACAAACAAAAAATGTAGGGCATCACAACTGCTGTGACCAACACTGAAAAAATTTTAGTTTTTAGACTGAACTGCAGGCAGTGTTTCCCACCGAGCCGAGGGGAGATGACAAGAGAGAAAAATCAAGTTGTTGGAAGATGCATTCAGCATGGTGAAACATTTCTGTAGTGTGGAGTAGGGGTGGGACAAAATATCGATACAGCGATACATCATCGTCCCTCCTCGTGCGATACGAGTATATTTGCTGGTGGCAAATATCCATACTTTAATTAATATATAATAATAAGGCGCTCTAAACCCTGCCAGCTGCCATTTCCCCAGTGTCACTACTTAATGTCTCCACATGGTGGCATTTATCACATGAATGAGGGAGACTGGAGCAGAAATGAATCGGCCCAAGAAGAGTTTGTACAGGTATAATGGAGGACAGCAACGCCATTATAAGAGACGCCCCATCCACGTTTAGGTCCAAAGAGTGGACCCATCTGGACTTTCATTGAGGGAACAAGCAACTGGACAAAGACTATGACATATGCAAGACCTGCCTCGCAAAAGTAAACAGGCAACACCACCAACATGCAAACCCACCTGCAACACCACCATCCTGAACTCCTGGCCCAGAAAGCGGCTGATGCAGCAACGTTTCAAGTCAGCCTGCAGCCGTTAGCACAACGTTTAAAGCAAAGATGGCCGCCAGCATTACAACGTCCATCACTGGGGTCATTTTCAAGGACCTCCACCCGTACAGTGTGGTCGAAAATGAAGGGTTTGGAAAATGCTACACACTGGAACCAAGGTATCAATATATCAAAGTTATAGATATTGTGATGCATCATCTTGTGATTGAATTGCAATATATCGATTATCGCAGTATCTCTGTATCGTGATGGTATCGGTATCGTGAGCCATGTATCACATATCGTATCGCATTGCATCGTATCATGAGGTACCCTGTGATTCACACCTCTAGTGTGGAGTAGTGTGAAAAAGGCCGAATTCATTGAGGCTGTAAAAATGTAAATTGTTAAATATCTACAGCATGTGGAACCCCTATTTTCTTCCAGTGTTGCTAAAACCTGTAGGTACTTTAAGAATGTTGTTGATTCCATTTTTTGTCCATTATGGCAAAAAAAAAATCATGATTTCTGTCATTCTAACTGCGCCATCCTTCTTCATGGTTGTTCTGTCTCTATAAAGGAGCAGGACTTTATACTGCAGTGAAAAATGAGCCCATAGTAAAGAAAAATGTGGTAGCAGCTAAAAAAACAAAACAAAAAACAAACCGCCAAAGTGTTTGGCATCTAGAGGGTTAAATAAATGGACAAATCTCTGAGTTCTGTTTCTTAGTAACTGGTGGATTTGGTGGAGAGACTGAACTCCCGGTGGTCTAAATGAGTGTTTGTTGTTATTCTGCAAACACTGTTTATTATATTTTCTCTCCTGATTCTTGTGTTTTGAAAAGATCTCCCACCAGTAATCACACCGACGTTGGAATTCAATTAGAGAAAATGGAGCAAATCTGCAGGGTCTCAATTAGAAGGCTAGGAGACATTCATCCTGATGGCAGACTTTATTTAGGTTCATCTTTTCCAAAATTAGTCAGTTTCCTACTGGCGGGGAGACGGCGAGACGAGGAGAGGAGGAAATAAAAACAGTGATAGAGCTGCAGGAGAAATTGTTCCCTCCATGTTGTCAAGAGATTGTTTTCTTGAATTTCCGTCTGCTCAGACCAGTGAACAAGCAATTTCAATCGTTTATAGTCTGAGGCTCAGACTTCTCAAACCAGAGATGTTTTAAAGTTCTGTTTCCTGTTAAATATGTTGCTGCTTTCTGCTGCAGCAGTGTGTTTGTTTCAGCTGCACTCTGTAGTTTTCTTCTTTGATCCATGGATTATCAGAATTGTCAACTTTATCATTAAAAAGCTACGTTCCTGGACAACTCGTTTATTTCCTAATTTCTTAACTGTCATTGCTGGATGGATTAAGCTTCGAGGTAGTGATTTAAAAAAAGCAGCAAAGAGCAAAGAAAGACATTTCTGAAACACATCGACAGGAGGTGGTCGGGGTGGATGGAGGGCGTACAAAGCACTCAACTCTCACAGCAGACGTCAGGTTTCAAGAAAGGCGGTGACTTTGGTAAATATGCAAGTGTAAATGACCGTGCTATTATTTTGGTTTCATAAATTTGGTTCATAAGTCTTACTGTGCTGTTATAGCAATAATACAGCGAATGCTTTTATTTTGAAGGATGTCCAACAACAAGGAGTCGTAAATTGTGAGCAACTGCTGCAAAGCAGACAGAAGCAACCCGAACTCCAATGGGCAGAGACTAAACATGCGCCACAGTAAAAACGGAAAAAGCTAAAGTTAACGAGTAAATCTAACCCCTTGACGCCTGAATTTATTTACAATTATACAAAAACAATAATTTTATGTGTTTTTGATTTCAGGTTGATGTTAAATTAAGTGGAGATTGTTAATTTGTCGATAGCACATATAGTAGATATAAAGGTGTAACGCAACAGGCATTAATGGTAAAATTTTTTTTATTGATGCCGCAAATGCCGTTCAAACTGGTCCTGAGAGAAACCAGTGCTTGCAAAAGGTTCCTAGGTATGTGTTGAATATGCACGAACCAGCGCTGGGGGGATTCATACGCTATCTGGGCTGCAGCGGTGTGTTGCAAATTTGCGACAACCGGCGTTAAGGGGTTAAGCTGATAACGGTTCTTTAGCACCTGGTTGATCTTTCAAAAAGTCCTAGCTTAGCATTATTAGCAACCTTTTAACACCATGATACTGCAGAGTTCATCAACACGATTGTTTTACGCACTTTTATGGGCGGTCAGCAAACACACCTGTAACTCCATCTCATTAAACAGCAAGAGGCTCCACCTGGTGGCACAACGAGGTACTACAGCTGATCTACAATATATTTTCTGCCATGCCTTTCCCTCGTCTTCTGCCTTATCAGTTATTTATAGGGATGTTAATGATAAATCTCCATTAATGATAAATTGCCATTAAATATTTACGTGATTAAAATATATATTAACCAATTATCCTCTTGCTTTTTAATCAGATGACGGACTGAAGCTTATTTGCTATGTCTTTTACTGTAGCAACCAGGGGAAGTGACTGTATGGACTACGGGCAACAACGCAGAGAGCATCATGGGGATTTAGCTAGCAACGGGCACCATGACAAAGTCTTCTGTGGTTTTTAATGGTCTCCAACGTATGTATCTAATCTCCTTATTGGTTAATTTATTTTTAATGCATTAGCAGCAACTAGTTGATTAACATTTAATCAACCAACCCAACCTATAACTGGGTGAGTAATCCTGTAACCATGGCGATGTAGGTCCCTTAACTTCAACAAAGTTGTAATTTAACCCCAAACATGATGTTACACTGAACTTAACCCGGGTATTTTGAGCTTCAGTTTGTCCTGAAGATGCCAGCCTTGGAAAGTATCTTCAGGATGCAGCACAATAAAGTAAATATAGGGTACCAAGTATTAGTATTTGAACTCTGGCCTTATATTCTAAATGTGAAGAAGCACTGCTGCCCATTCATCTGTTTTACTGTATCAGAGCAGGGAGGAGGCTCTTCTCACGGCTCATTAAACAATGAAACTTTATAGGATGAGAGGCGCTGATGTGACATGACGGCTATTAGTGTTGGTCATTCAGACTCGCAGCTGCTATTGCAAGTGAGATTTTAAGCAAGCTGGCACATTTTCAGCGCCGGCCATCTGCTTCTATTCACAAAATGGCAAAAGGGGTCGTTACCAGACAGCCGAGACTCAAACGCAGCAGACAAGAGAGGATCTGGTTTTTATAGGCTGGACCAAAGCTTAAATTAGCCCCGACTCTGAGTCATCTGTATCACACACACACACACACACACACTGAAAACCAGAGTTATATATGACAGATCAGAAATACACGCGTGATATCTGAGTGTGTCGGGGCAGTTTATGGGGTTACACGGCGGGTCACGGTGTAATCTCCTGTAACTGCCCCGGCCTTGACTGCAGCGCTCTCTCATTTCACGACACCAAAATATTTATTCTGCTGCCATATATAAATCATGATGCTGCCGCTCAGGAGGCAGGATGAGAGTCTGAGCGAAGGTCACGGCACCAAAACATCATGATTTTATGATCGTCTGATAAATACTTTCCCGTCTGTGAAGCGACTTTCGAACCTCTCAAACACAATCAAAGGTTCAAGAGTGTAGAAACTCTCACTAATGACTTTTCTACATGTTTTATTTATTAAAGAGCATTTATTTTGCTAAACAACAAATATGAACTGCATCTAAAAATTAAGAATTAAGGTGTGTTTTTGTGTAATGAGCAGCAGAATTCTACATCATTGCTGTCATGTGCAAACTTACATTTTGGGATGTTTTACTTTTACTTCATGTGGTGTGACTTTATTTGCACGGTTTTACTTTAAAATTCTCATATTGTGTCTCTTTTCAGCAAATTAATGATTAATTACCTCCGCCGAGGAGGTTATGTGATGCCGGCGTTGGTTTGTTTGTGTTTGTTTGTTTGTTTGTGTTCAAAATAACTAGAAAATTCTTGGACTGATTTGGATGAAATTTTCAGGAAATGTGTGAAATGATGAAATGTTGGGACTGATCCGGATCACCGTCTGGATCCAGGAATCTTTTTTTTTAGTGTAACCGGGTGGACAACTAAATGCGGTTTACTCTAAAAGCCACCAGAGGGCACTCTTGTTTTTGGGGTAACCCCCTCTGACCACATGACATTTTGGGTCTCCACGCGACAGACAGCGACAGTGACGGAGTTCTCTTTCCTTCCTGAGCGACATACGCACGGTTGGGCCGGCATTCTTATCTCCGGTTGTCTAAGAAGCTGGGAGGCTGTTAGGAGCTGCCGCGCTAGAGGCCGTGTCTGTTCGTTAGGTTGGATGGGGTGAAGGCCGCATTGTTGGTAGGACATTTGAACTGTATGTAATTACATTAGTATCTGTAACGTTCCATAGAAAATATGTGAATTGGGAGATTGTGTTGGAGGTGGACTGAAGCTCCTTGGCGGAGGTATGAGCTCTCTGAGTGCTTTTCTAGTTACTGAAGGGTCCAATGTGTCTCTGGAGTATCTCTTCCAATTCTTCAGCTGAAAACACAGCAAAGACGGCTGATTTCTCCGTACTGACTTTCTTCTAAGCGGGCTGTTTCAGTGTCTGTAGCTTTAAATGCAAATTAGCCCTGCTGGCCCCGCCCCCTTCAGGAAGAAGACTCTCTATTTTTTATTGTCTAATTGATTTTTTCAAGTTTTATAGTTCATTTTATTCTCTTTTGAGCTTTATTTCTTCACTTATATACTTATATATTGTATTTATTTACCATCATTAATATTTTTAGCCTTGCGTTTACGGTTTTACCCTCCATTTTCAATCTTTTCTGTTTTGCCCTGTCTGTAAAACCCTTTGTAAACTCTATTTTTCAAATAGGTGGCACACAAATTAAGTTATTAGTATTATCATCACCGCAGTCAATCGCGTCCAATTAGTTGTGGAAGGCCGAAATCGCAATTGCAGTTCATGTTTCGTGACTTTTTCAGTCTTAGCGCTGTGTTAGCCTGAAGAAAAAGGCTAGCATAGTAGCTGCAGTCACGAGAAATTTGAACTTACATGCTCTCAAAGAAATAAAATAGTATATGCAACCCCTTTTGTCGCAGTCTGGAGCCCTGATTATGGTTATTTTGATTGTTGCTGACTTTTTAAATTACAAGTTTTCAGTGGAGTCAGTTTAATTTAATTCAACGCATTATCTTCCCAGGCTACCACTAAATCCATTTACCTTCACAGAACGTATAAGAAGTTTTTGTTAAACTGTATTTTAGCTACTTTGATTGTGAGGTTGTGTTTCCTCTGCTGTGACATGTACTTCAGTTGAACCCTCCCAACCTTCCCGCTGTCAGAAAAATCCAATTACATGAATGATTTGTCAACACGCCCACAATAAACTCCATCCTCTCTGCCGCTCAGCTGTTCTGCTTATTCTGCATCTGTCTGCCGCTCTTCTTCCCTCCATGAAAATCAAGCGCTCATTCGGCCCCGTTTGTGGCTCCTGAGCTCTGGAGCCACTTCTCAGGGCGTCGGCCGATATCGTTTTTTTATTTTACCGTCTTTACGAGGCCACTGGCTGCAGGGAAAAGAGTATTAGAGTGAAGAGGAGAGCAGGGCGGGGCGGATGTGAATGGAAAGAGACAAAGCAAACAACAATAGGAAGGAACGAGACGGCGGGACGAGGCAGCAAAAGACAGAAAGGAAAGAAACGATAACGCACTTTAAGATTAAAGTGGCTTTTTAATTTCACCGGGAAGCTAATTAATTTCGGTTTGTCTTAGCCAAGTATGCACAATATTAATTCTGAGATAAAGCTCCCAGCATAAAAATAGAGGAACTTTAAATTAAAAAGACTAATTCCAAAGTTAAAGTAAAGAGATGTTTGCACTGAAGTTCGAAAAATGCAAACGTATGAAGTATGAAAAAACAAGCAAATGAAGTCAGAATTTCTAGATCTTAGTTAAAATTTTAAATGCATGTAAAAAAAAAAAATTAATTCAAAGTCTGAATTGGGTCATTTCAGCATCAACATAATGCAGCATGCATGAATAGGACATGTGAAAGTTTAGAAATTGAACCTAGAAAATATATTGTATATGACAATAACTGACAAATACATACTTTTACATGCCTGTTTTATTTTGAAAGTATCTTCACTTGTGTTTGCACAGGCTTGTACTGTCAGTCTAAATATCAATACATTATATAACTCTTATTATATAACTCAAACACATCACACTGCAACTTTTTTTTGCTGCTTGACATGAAAAGAAAACTCACGGTTTTCTGTTTCCATCACAAATCTACAGGAGAACTCTGATAGTTAATTTAAACATTTAAACTTGTGTTCAGAAGAAAGGATTCATCCTCAGTGAAGGACCTAGGATCCCTAATCTGTCTCTATACCTACCAGTGAGCAGTGATTCCTGACACGTCTCTGGGGGTCATCAGGTGGAAACCTCCCTTCAACGCTGTTTCTCCTACTTAGTCCTACGACACCTCCAGGAGGCTAGGAGGTGAACTCTGGAGTCCCAGAGTCACCCCCCCTAGTGCCAGTTCACACTGCTGCTACACAATCCAACCAGCACTGCCACGTTCAACTGACCCAGGCCTGTTTAGGAGATGCTCCAGGTAGTGACCAGTGATGATGCTACCATTTCGCTAACTGCTAAATGCTAATGCTAACTGCTAATTCAACCAGCGCTACCACATTCAGCTGACCCAGGCCCATTTAGGAGATGCTCCAGGTGGTGACCAGTGTTGATGCTACCATTAAGCTAGCTGCTAAATGCTAATGCTAACTGCTAATTCAACCAGCACTGCCATGTTCAACTGACCCAGGCCAGTTTAGGAGATGCTCCAGGTGGTGACCAGCGTCGATGCTACCATTTAGCTAAATGCTAATGCTAGTTGCTAATTCAACCAGCACTGCCACTTTCAGCTGACCCAGGCCTGTTTAGGAGATGCTTCAGGTAGTGACTAGTGATGATGCTACCATTTCGCTAACTGCTAAATGCTAATGCTAACTGCTAATCCAACCATCACTGCCACATTCAACTGACACAGGCTCGTTTAGGAGATGCTCCAGGTGGAGACCAGTGCCGATGCTACCATTTAGAATGTAGAACACCATTTTCATTTAAAATTGTACATAAAAGAAAGAGTTTGTTGGTGTAAAATTGATCTGGTTGCAGATTCGGTTGTACTGACGAAGTTATGAGGCTCAAAAATGATGGAAAATTTACTAAAAAATGTACCTGAAGGGCCTGTAACTCTGGAAAAATGTATAATATGAAGATACAATTTAGTAAAAAATATACCAAAGTTGTTGTACCTAAAAGATTCTGCTGATTCTGAGGGGGTCAGACAGGGACTTTTTTGATTTTATATGGAAAGAGCCAGTAGCAAATTCAACATGCAACAAAGATTGGAGACAAAAAAAAACCCC
Source organism: Dascyllus trimaculatus (assembly GCA_024666655.1). Taxonomy (NCBI): domain Eukaryota; kingdom Metazoa; phylum Chordata; class Actinopteri; family Pomacentridae; genus Dascyllus; species Dascyllus trimaculatus. The sequence goes on from CM045450.1 coordinate 31,532,920, forward strand.
AGTAATTTAATATACTGATATTTAGGTCGACATTACAAGACTGTGCAAAGAAAAAGTGAAGATTCTTCCAAAAAATAAAGCCAATTAATGCTCTATACAGTGGAAAACTCCCAAATCTAACAACTAGTATCCTATTCTAGGTTTAAATTTACATTAAAACACCATATTCTTCGTATTATATCTAATTTCTCGGAGCAGGTCACTCAGGTCTACATGTACTTTTGACTTTGTGCTTCATTTCCATTGTTTCTTAATTAACACTCGCAGCAATAAAGTAATTGAATCGGTGGAGCGGAGTGACGGTCCGGCAAACAAAGAAAGCAGCTGATGTGATGGAAGAGGAGCCGAGGCTGCCGGGACTAACAGGCAGGAAGTAATGGACTCTTTATTGAATTAGAGGCTCCACAAAACCAGAGCAGTCATTATTATCCAGCTGAGATCCTGACACGACCACCGATAACAGGATCCATTAACCCGATTGGCTGCGCAACCATTAATCACAGGGCTTTTCAAAATGCTTAATTCATTTCTGCTGCTACTTTATGCCGCTTGTTGTTTGCAGCAGGGCTTTTGGTCGAGCTGTGGGTCTGGAGGGGGGTCTATGCGTCGTTTTGAGGCTCCAAGGCTTGTTTGTGGCGATACGGTCAGCTTTGTCTTTAGCACTGATGCTTTTATGTGACCTAAAAAGGAAGCAACTGCATTTTTTACACTTGTTTTCATCCAATGAGTCACACATATTCATTAAAACGCAGAGTTTTCAAGGAGAAACTTCACGAAAGAAGTTGTGTCTGATCTCAGTCGTTTTGCATCTCCTTGTTGTCATTTTATCACTTTATGGTCATTTTCTGCCCCTTTTTGTCTTTCTGTGCCTCATATTGTTAATTTTGTGCGTCTTTGGAGCCTCTTTACGGATGTTTTTGTCCAGTTTTAGTCGCTCTCTACCTCATTTTTCAACATTCTCTGTTGATTTTAGCTAATTTGCATGTCTTTGCTACCATTTTGTCTCTTTGTGCTAATTTTTAGCTCCATTCTGTCATTTTGTGTGTCGTATTGTTAACGTAGTATCTCTCTGCAGTCATTTCACATCTCTTAATGGTTGTTTTTCTTCTTTTTGTATCAAGTTTTGTGTCTGAAATTCAGGTGTTTTGCATCTCATTGCTGCCATTTTGTCGCTTTATGGTAATTTTTTGCCCTTTTTTGTCTTTCTGTGCCTCATATTGTTAATTTTGTGCGTCTTTGGAGCCTCTTCATAGATGTTTTTGTCCAGTTTTAGCCGCTTTCTACCACATTTTTCAACATTCTCTGTTGATTTTTAGCTAATTTGCATGTCTTTGCCACCATTTTGTCTCTCTGTGCTAATTTTTAGCTCCATTCTGTCATTTTGTGTGTCATATTGTTAACGTAGTATCTCTCTGCAGTCATTTCATACCTCTTAACGGTTGTTTTTCTTCTTTTCGTGTCACGTTTTGTGTCTGATCTCAGTCGTTTTGCATCTCCTTGTTGTCATTTTACCACTTTATGGTCATTTTCTGCCCCTTTTTGTCTTTCTGTGCTTCACATTGTTAATTTTGTGTGTCTTTGCGGTCATTTGGAGGCTCTTTATATGTGTTTTTGTCCAGTTTCAGTCGCTTTCTACCACATTTTTCACCATTCTCGGTGTTGATTTCGTCAGTTTGTATTTATTTGATGCCATTTTGACCAAGCAGTCTGCATGAGGTTGGATCAGCTGCTTCTCTTTTTGACAACAAATAATGGATTAGTCCTGGAAAGCTGTTGACGTAGAGATTTTCTCTTTATGAAATGGTCAAGCCAGTGAGAATTAGACCAACAAATCCACCTGAAAACCACGAATCTCATGCTCTCATTGATGCACGGGTTTTTCTAGAAAGTTTAGTAGCAGAGAGATTTGTAGCAGAATTCTCGGTTTCCACATTGTTTTTTTTTTTAATGTGCAAATTAAACATGCATAAAAGAGGATCTGAGAGGAACAAAGACAATCAGGTCTTTGTAAAGGTCAAACTGGTCGAACAGCAGCAGGAAATGAGCTCTTACTGCAGAGCGGAGATCCAGGTGACGTCTCAGACTTCAGGGGATGAATAAAACGCTGAACAGAGCGGCTGGAAAACAGCAGCTTTACCATAAAAGAAGGAGCAGAAGTCTCATTTATGATGCACGGCTTATCAAATGCTAAGAAGTCAGACGCTGCCCTGTGAAGAGCTAATCCCATCCCAGATGTCCTCAATGCACCCACAAGTTTAACTGGGGCAGGGGAGATTTCTGGGTTTTGTGTTTGGTAATTGGAAATCTGTCCGACTTCCTAAAGGACTTAATCCGAGTTTATGACACGCTTTGATTCATTCTCGTGCAGATCAGTTTATAACATCTGCAGAGGAAGCGTCAAAAGTCATTCTTGATGCACGAAGTTTTTGGCATTAAAAATAAAGAGTTTGTTCGGCTGCTCGGCGCAGCGACGACCCAAATCCATCTGATTTCCGCCTCAGACGTTTCTTAACACGCAGGGATTTCTGAGGCCGGCTAATTGGCATCTCAGCAGAGAAGAAATAAAAAAGGGAGGAAGAGACAGCAGATTTAAAGGAAGAGAAGGACGATGAAAGGTGAGATGAAAGCAGACGGAGGGAGAAGAAAGAAAAGGAAAATGAAGTTTAGCGGCGAGCTGGAGGACGGACGGAGGAGATGGGAAACAGACGAAGCTTCTCCACCGAGACGATCCGAGTTCAAAAACCTGCCCTCTGATGAAAAATGCAACAAAGACTTTCAGTGTAATTACAGCCGAAATAAAAAGCTGCATGTGTGTGTTTGGTTTAATGATAGATCCTCAGAACACACACACACACACACACACACGGCTGCAGGCTTTTACATTCAGGAGGGTCTGAACTGGAACTTAACACTAAATCCATTTTTCTGAGTCAGTGATACATCACAGGAAGATATTTGAACATTTAAACTGGATATGAAGTGCAGATATTAGTAATTTAATTCTTCCGGGTAGAAATGATCACCTCAGATGTCCTCAGTGTCCGGGATCAATAACTGACCAGAAAAGTTCACATTGTTGGGAGATTTTATGAATATTTTAGGACAGTTTTATAACATTATCGGACATTTAATCGGCATTTCTGCACATTTTAATAATATTTTTGGACATTTTATTATTTTTTCATACATTTTCTAATAGCTGTAGTTGTACATTTTTAAAAAGATTATGTAGGTCATAATATTTGTCTACATTTTAATAATATTTTCATGCATATTAATATTTGTTGGGCATTTTATTATTATTTTCTGGCATATTAATGTTTTTCTAACATTTCAATAGTACATTTTTAATATTTTTGGGATGTTTTAATTTTTTTTAAAATAATTGTTAATTTAGGATATTTTATTAATATTTTTGGTAATTTTATTTTTAATTGGCATTTTAATATTTGTTAACATTTTAAAAATATTTTCAGATATTTTTCTTCACAAATTATATTTAAGATATTATTTTAGTATTTTCATATTCACTATTTTTTTAATTTAATATTTCAGACATTAATGTTCTTCTGATATTTTAATATCTGAAATTGTTTTGGGGGAAATTTTATTAATGTTTTAGGACAGTTTATAACATTTTTCAGAGACTTAATTAGTATTTTTGGACGTTTCCATAATATTTCAGGGCATTTTATTTAAGATTTAGTAGCTCATAGTATTTGTGTACATTTTAATAATATTTTCATGCATATTAATATTTTTGTGACATTTAAATATCACATTTTTAATACATATTTTTCAGATATTTTAATATGTTTCTAAAATAATAATTATATGGGACACACAGTTTTCAGACATTTTATTAATATTTTTTGTCCATTTTATTTTTAATTGGCACATTAATATTTCAATTTATCAATTTTTTACAGACATATTAAAAATCTGACATTTAATACAATTTTCAGATATGTCATGATTCTTGTCAGAAATATTATTATATCTGAGATATTGTCTTAATATTTTCAGATTTTTTAGTCAGTTTATTCATATTTTTCTCATATTTTAATATCTGAAATTCTTTTTGGGGACATTTTTAATATTTTCAAACATTTTGTCATTATTTTTTGGCCATTAAATTAACGTTTAACCCGACTTAAATTTAAAATCATGACTGGCGGCAGCACAACTGTAGACTTCTGTAACTCCTGCAGATTTCCAGAATGTTCACGTCATTCTACAAACCACTTCCTGTTTGCTTTCTAGGGATTTTTAGGTGTTTAATTTACTTCTGACCAGTGCAGTCAGAGTTCCTCCAGAGAGAATGTTATCTTGAGTTTCCACTCTGACTCTGAAAATATAACACCGACTAGCAGGACTCCTATTAAAGCAGATATCCCAGTTATTTTCCTCTAAACTCCCTCCTTAAACAGTCTGATCCTCCCTGACACCCATCTCGGCTGCTGTCGTGTTTTTCCTCCGGGCAGCGGGTTTTTCTCCTGCGGACGTCGTGTTTGTTTACCGCCGCCGTCGTCATGGAAACGCTGTGACCGGCTTCACCCGGCCCGATCACCTCCGTCGGTACGTGGCGGTCGAATGCTTTTCAGCGCGAGGTCGAGCGTTTTTGTAGTTTTCATGGAGGATGTTTGGAGCCTGAAGCTGTTTTCAGAGCTGCAGGTTTGCTGTCCGGTTCAGACTCACGGTGAATACTGATGTGTTCTTACTGTTACTGACATCATTATTATTATTATTATTATAGATTATTACTGTTGTAGCAGCGACTCAATCACATGTGACCACAGTTACCCCAGGATTCACAACAATAAAGCTCTAACAAATCGATTAGAAGACTCCTAATTAATCTTATAATGATGTTTACATGTGACCTTTGCGACACAAACCTGCAGTTTCATCTGATATTACTGCAACCGACAGCGTAACTTCAATTTAATTTGACTCTGGGACTGTTGCATGGCTAAAAAAAGACATATTACTCACCAACCTGATGGCTCAGATCTGTGGACGTGGCGACATCCCAGGAACAAATCCTGCAGGAGAAGAAACAAGCGGTCAGAACATCATCGTCATGCTTTTATTTTGGTAGATCTTCTGTAAAATCCACTAAAGCTGAAGTCATCCGTCGAAAGAAAGTAAGATTCTCATCAACATGCAGCAACAGCACGTTCAGAAAATAACCAAAACGGCGCGATTAACCAGCCGGAAAATGTAAAAACAGAACAAAAATCTGTTTTCTAACAGTTCTTAGATGTATAACGTGCGACATGCAGCAAAAGCAACCAAATCTAAGCTTCAAACTATGGATAGATGTCACCATTTATCAGCCAGAAACACAAAGAAATCCAATAAATCTTTCATGTTTTTCCAGTTGCACTGTTTACATTTGCAGAGACGATCATTTTTGCAACCTCTATACTGTTGGATTACCTGTTTGCACCTTCTACTTGTGCATATAGTTCAGTTATTGCTGGTATTCATACTTTATGCTTAAATGTCAGACAAACTGCTGCTGACTCTACATGTTTACTGAGCCCTTTCTATTTAGATTTATAGGTTTCTAATTTTTGCCTCGTAACTTGCAGTTCTCCATTTTGTGTCTTTGCTACTAAGTACTTCCATCTGTATTAGATTATTATTATTATTATTATTATATTACATTCAGCTCAATAGCGCCCCCCACAGTATTACAAAAAAATAGGGCCCCGAGCTACGTTTCACCTAGAGCTAGGAAATTTGGTAAACGTATGTGTCACGCACAAAAAAAGCCTCAAGAACACATACCCAGAATGCAACAGGAAGTCGGCCATTTTGATTTAAGTGTCAGATTTTTGGCGATTTTTGGCGAAATTTTGGATGTTTTCAAGAGCGAATTCGTCCTGGGGGGTAACTCCGAGAGAACTCAAATTTGGCCAGTATATACAACAGGCATTAGTGATCATCCATCATCCAGACACCGCTTAATCCTCTGTAGGGTCGCGGGGGGGCTGGAGTCTATCTATGGAGACACCCTGGACAGGTCTCCAGTCTATCACAGGGCTACATATAGAGACAGACAACCAAGCACACTCTCATTCACACCTACGGACAATTTTGAATAATCAGTTAACCTCAGCATGTTTTTGAACTGTGGGAGGAAGCTGGAGAAAACCCACGCTGCACAGGGAGAACATGCAAACTCCACACAGAAAGATCCCAGGCGTCCTAACCGGGACGTGAACCGGGGATCTTCTAGCTGTGAGGCGACGCTGCTAACCACCGAGCCACCGTGCAGCCCTGCTACTAAGTACTTCTGCTCTATTATTCTCCTTTATTGATGTGGGGTACTGTCAGAAAAATGAGTTTGGAATCGTGGTATTCCATCAAAGCCACTTCGCTGTACTTGTTTCGTTTACATTTGCAAAAAAACAGCAGAACTACACCATTTGTCAGAGACAGAAACTGCAAAAACAGAGGAAAGAAAGCAAAATAAGACAAAAAAATTCGATAAATGAGGCAAAAAATGTCACGAACAAGACAAAAAAATGGACCAAAGCTGGAAAAACAAAACAAACAGACTAACTGTACAGGTTGATTTCAGTTTTTTCCCATTTTTTTTTGTAAATTAAATGATGAATGAATCCTACTTTTGTTCTGTTTTTTAACTCATGTCATTCTAACGGTGTCATTCTGCACATTTATGCCATATTTCTGAGTTTGTGTTGTTTCCACAGAGGTGCAGGACTTCATGATGCAGTTCAAAATGAGCCAACGGGGATTAAAAATGAGACGGGAACAAAAAAACTCTCTTGATCTCTTAAGTTCTGCGGTTAGTTGTACTTACGTGTGTTTAAAGACAATAAATTCACCAGTTTTTAAAAATAATCCCACATTTTTCTTGTTGAGTCAGTGTAAAAACCGTCTGCTGGTTTTTCCAACATCGACTCAGCAGCTCCACACTTCCTGCTGACCTCAGACACTTCCACACTCAGCCTTTCAAGCTAATTTAGCTAATTTAGTATTAAATTATTTTGCCGAACAGACCCACAGCACTTGTGCTGCGTTCGCGTGTTTTTTAGATTCAATTCTCTGTTGCTTTTTTCTGTTTTCCTGATCCATGTGGAGGATCTGACCACAGGAGTGAGACTGATTAGCGGAGCCCTGTTAGCCGCTGCAGAGCAAACGTCAGGTCCAGGTCTGAAGCTCCTCTTTAAACTTCACACATCAAACGTTTCACTGATCTGAGATTTTAGCCCCGAGAGGCAGAAGGTGGGAGATGTGGAGGTGTAAATGTTCAGCTAAGATCTGCTGCTATGAGGGAAGCATCTAAACCAATATTTACATTCATGTTTGGAAAACCTTATCGAAAATCCGGAGTGTCTCCTCTCTGGGATTAAATGTGGAGATCTGAAAAAAGTGCTGCTTCTTCATAGGGTTTCTTAATTCAGTTGTTCTCTGTGCTCAGTGGCACCAACCGGTGAGTTATTACCAACACAAAACAAGAAAAACAGGACAGAAAATCAGACAAACGAGGCAAAAAAGGAAACAAGACTACAAAAACAAGACAGAAAATTAGACAAAAAAGGAAAAAAAAGGACACAAACAAGACAAAAAAACAACATCAACAATACAAAAGAAAACAAAATTACAAAAACAAGACAAAAAAATAAACAAACGAGACAAAAAAGGAAACAAAACTACAAAAACAAGACAGAAAATTAGACAAAAAGGCAAAAAATAACACAAACCAGACACAAAACAACACAAAACCAGAAAAACAAGACTGAAAATTAGACGAATGAGAAAAAAACAACACAAGCGAGACAAAAACAAAATTACAAAAACAAGACAAATATGACACAAACAAGACAAATAACACACAACCGAGACACAAAACAACAGAAAACTACAAAAACAAGACAGAAAATTCGACAAAAAAGGCAAAAACTGACACAAACAAGAAAAAAAACGACACCAACAATACAAAAACAAAACAAAATTACAAAAAAGACTAAAAATGACACAAACAAGACCAAAAAAGAAACAAAACTACAAAAACAAGACAGAAAATGACACAAAACAAAACAAAACCAGGAAAACAATACAAAATTAGACAAACAAGGCAAAAAATGACACAAACGAGACAAAACAATGCAACTACTGAAGCATTTCCATGGTGTCGGTTTTAAATCAACCTGCTACAAGGAGAAAATACAGGACCGAGGCTTTGTACTTGTGCTTGGTTAAGTTTAGGGAGTTTAGAATCACGGTTGGGTTAAAATACACTCTGACGCTACATTTACTGAGCTACAAAGCTCATCCATTTGTCACATGCTCATAGAGTCGGTGCAGCAAAATGCAAAGTGCAGGGCTGGTCCCCAATATTTGAGGTTCTAGTTCGTGGACCTGTCAACTCCGGTGTCACTGCCACACCCCCCGGCCGACATCGCAGTACGAACCGAATATTCGAATATTCGCCGATTATTGGATGCGAATATCCGGAGCACAGATATAGTTATTCAGACCAGCCCTAGCAAAATGATTGTTCTCAAGGCTGTGCAATAACATAACATATTATAAAAGAACAATTCATTAAAGAACAACACAACATTTGAAAAAAAGAAAATTAGAAAAAGGTCACAGTGTCATAAATAACAAGGAGGTACAGATCAAATATCCTGTTTTGTCCGATTTAAAGCCCAAAAAGTAAAGATACTCAACTTAGAGTGACACATAACAGAGAATAGACTTTAAATCAACATAAATAATGTACATTTCCTCATCAAACTAACTTCCTGTCCATCCACTTATCAGGTCATTAACTAATCTGTTTTGCAGCTCTAGAATGTGGCGTATTAACAGTAAAATCAGCTGTTCAGAGCATCGGTGGTGGGTTTTCTGGTTGAAAGCAAATATTTTCCACACAAAAAAAGAAGCTGTGATTTTTCTGACAGGAAAAAATAATGAAAACCTGCAATTTCCACGTTTCTGTTTGGTCCAATCTGAGTCCAGAGCAGACGACGTTTGTCTGTTTTAACTGTCAGTTTCTACTAATAAACGAAGACAAATGGGACGAAGGAAGCAGTCGAGGAAGGATCGCCGGAACGGAAATGATCTCGGCTGACCATCAGCTGTTAGCTCGAGGACGATCAGCTGTTTATCGCCGCGACAACTGCAGGCGAGGACAAGGCGAGACTCCGGAGGTGAACTCCGAGCCTCGTCAGACGTCTAACTCGTGTTACCGTGGTTTTTCGAGGCCTGTGCAGGTGTGTGTGTTCCGACAACCTCTGGCCTTTTCCAGATGTCGGAGTTTTCGCGCTGCTCTCAGCTATAATGAGGTCTCGGGGGGGTTTCAGGCCTCACAGCTGCACAGCGTTAAAAGTCAGCGTTGGAGGAGAAAAACAGGATCTCGTTCTGAAAAGTCTCCCGTTGCTGCAAAACGAGAACGAACGCGAGAACAGAGACGGTTTGTCTTCAGACGACTCTACATGTTAACAAGCAGATTCTCTCAGCTTCCTCAACAAATCCATTTTCTAATGACTTTTCTACACAACCAAACTGGATTCTCAGTTACGTTTTGAGGGGAACCTAATTTTATTTTGACGTAAACAC
>CM045450.1:31542622-31798007 GCA_024666655.1 Dascyllus trimaculatus
GACTTTGTCCTTTAACCCTCTGAACCCCAGAACCCGCCAGCAGGTGTAAAGGTTGTCTTTTTAAAATAACACTATTATTACCGTAAATATAAGAGCCAAAAATGGTAAAAACAGAAAAAAGGGCAACGTTTTCATCTTTCTGACGATCCTTGAATGTATCATGTGTGACATATGGTTCAATCAGGAAAATTAACTAAATCTCAGCTTAAAATCGAGACATTTCAACCAAATCACTTTATTCTACGAGTCTCATTTACAATTTTTTCTTCAAAAATAAAAAATAAAATAAACAAACAAAAAATGTAGGGCATCACAACTGCTGTGACCAACACTGAAAAAATTTTAGTTTTTAGACTGAACTGCAGGCAGTGTTTCCCACCGAGCCGAGGGGAGATGACAAGAGAGAAAAATCAAACCTACTGGATCAATAAAATAAATGCAGCGTGGCTCCAAAACAGTGAACAGAGGAGTGAATTGTTGAAGATACATCCAGCATGGTGAAACATTTCTGTAGTGTGGAGTAGGGGTGGGACAAAATATCGATACAGCGATGTATCGTCGTCCCTCCTCGTGCGATACGAGTATCAATACGCTGGTGGCAAATATCCATACTTTAATTAATAAATAATAATAAGGCGCTCTAAACCCTGCCAGCTGCCATTTCCCCAGCGCCACTACTTAATGACTCCACAAGGTGGCGTTTATCACATGAATGAGGGAGACTGGAGCAGAAATGAATCGGCCCAAGAAGAGTTTGTACAGGTATAATGGAGGACAGCAACGCCATTATAAGAGACGCCCCATCCACGTTTAAGTCCAAAGAGTGGACCCATCTGGACTTTCATTGAGGGAACAAGCAACTGGACAAAGACTATGACATATGCAAGACCTGCCTCGCAAAAGTAAACAGGCAACACCACCAACATGCAAACCCACCTGCAACACCACCATCCTGAACTCCTGGCCCAGAAAGCGGCTGATGCAGCAACGTTTCAAGTCAGCCTGCAGCCGTTAAACAACATTTAAAACAAAGATGGCCGCCAGCATTACAACGTCCATCACTGGGTTCATTTGAAGGACCTCTTGCAAATAGAGTGTGGTTGAAAATGAAGGGTTTGGAAAATGCTACACGCTGGAACCAAGGTATGAATATATGAAAGTTATAGATATTGTGATGCATCGTCTTGTGATTGAATTGCAATATATCGATTATCGCAGTATCGCAGTATCACTGTATCGTGATGGTATCGTTATCGTGAGCCATGTATCACGTATCGTATCATATTGCATCGCATCGTATCGTGAGGTACCCTGCAATTCACACCTCTAGTGTGGAGTAGTGTGAAAAAGGCTGAATTCATAGAGGCTGTAAAAATGTAAATTGTTAAATATCTACAGCATGTGGAACCCCTATTTTCTTCCAGTGTTGCTAACACCTGTGGGTACTTTAAAAATGTTGTTGATTCCATTTTTTGTCCATTATGGCAGAAAAAAAAAATCATGATTTCTGTCATTCTAACTGCGCCATCCTTCTTCATGGTTGTTCTGTCTCTATAAAGGTGCAGGACTTTATACTGCATTGAAAAATGAGCCCATAGTAAAGAAAAATGTGGTAGCAGCTAAAAAAACAAAACAAAAAACAAACCGCCAAAGTGTTTGGCATCTAGAGGGTTAAATAAATGGACAAATCTCTGAGTTCTGTTTCTTAGTAACTGGTGGATTTGGTGGAGAGACTGAACTCCCGGTGGTCTAAATGAGTGTTTGTTGTTATTCTGCAAACACTGTTTATTATATTTTCTCTCCTGATTCTTGTGTTTTGAAAAGATCTCCCACCAGTAATCACACCGACGTTGGAATTCAATTAGAGAAAATGGAGCAAATCTGCAGGGTCTCAATTAGAAGGCTAGGAGACATTCATCCTGATGGCAGACTTTATTTAGGTTCATCTTTTCCAAAATTAGTCAGTTTCCTACTGGCGGGGAGACGGCGAGACGAGGAGAGGAGGAAATAAAAACAGTGATAGAGCTGCAGGAGAAATTGTTCCCTCCATGTTGTCAAGAGATTGTTTTCTTGAATTTCCGTCTGCTCAGACCAGTGAACAAGCAATTTCAATCGTTTATAGTCTGAGGCTCAGACTTCTCCAACCAGAGATGTTTTAAAGTTCTGTTTCAGTTAAGTATGTCGCTGCTTTCTGCTGCAGCAGTGTGTTTGTTTCAGCTGCACTCTGTAGTTTTCTTCTTTGATCCATGGATTATCAGAATTGTCAACTTTATCATTAAAAAGCTACGTTCCTGGACAACTCGTTTATTTCCTAATTTCTTAACTGTCATTGCTGGATGGATTAAGCTTCGAGGTAGTGATTTTAAAAAAGCAGCAAAGAGCAAAGAAAGACATTTCTGAAACACATCGACAGGAGGTGGTCGGGGTTGATGGAGGGCGTACGAAGCGCTCAACTCTCACAGCAGACGTCAGGTTTCAAGGAAGGTGGCGACTTTGGTAAATATACAAGTGTAAATGACCGTGCTATTACTTTGGTTTCATAAATTTGGTTCATAAGTCTTACTGTGCTGTTATAGCAATAATACAGCGAATGCTTTTATTTTGAAGGATGTCCAACAACAAGGAGTCGTAAATTGTGAGCAACTGAGAGTAAATATGCGCCACAGTAAAAACGGAGAAAGCTAAAGTTAACGAGTAAATCTAACCCCTTGACGCCTGAATTTATTTACAATTATACAAAAACAATAATTTTATGTGTTTTTGATTTCAGGTTGATGTTAAATTAAGTGGAGATTGTTAATTTGTCGATAGCACATATAGTAGATATAAAGGTGTAACGCAACAGGCATTAATGGTAAAATTTTTTTTATTGATGCCGCAAATGCCGTTCAAACTGGTCCTGAGAGAAACCAGTGCTTGCAAAAGGTTCCTAGGTATGTATTGAATATGCACGAACCAGCACTGGGAGAATGCATACGCTATCTGGGTTGCAGCGGTGTGTTGCAAATTTGCGACAACCGGCGTTAAGGGGTTAAGCTGATAACGGTTCTTTAGCACCTGGTTGATCTTTCAAAAAGTCCTAGCTTAGCATTATTAGCAACCTTTTAACACCACGATACTGCAGAGTTCATCAACACGACTGTTGGACGCACCTTGATGGGCGGTCAGCAAACGCACCTGTAACTCCATCTCATTAAACAGCAAGAGGCTCCACCTGGTGGCACAACGAGGTACTACAGGTAATCTACAATATATTTTCTACCATGCATTTCCCTCATCTTCTGTCTTATCAGTTATTTATAGGGATGTTAATGATAAATCTCCATTAATGATAAATTGCCATTAAATATTTATGTGATTAAAATATATATTAACCAATTATCCTCTTGCTTTTCAATCAGATGAAAGACTGAAGTTTATTTGTTATGTCTTTTACTGTAGCAACCAGGGGAAGTGACTGTATGGACTACGGGCAACAAAGCAGAGAGCATCACGGGGATTTAGCCAGTAACGGGCACCATGACAAAGTCTTCTGTGGTTTTTAATGGTCTCCAACGTATGTATCTAATCTCCTTATCGGTTAATTTATTTTTAATGCATTAGCAGCAACTAGTTGATTAACATTTAATCAACCAACCCAACCTATAACTGGGTGGGTAATCCTGTAACCATGGCGATGTAGGTCCCTTAACTTCAACAAAGTTGTAATTTAACCCCAAACATGATGTTACACTGAACTTAACCCGGGTATTTTGAGCTTCAGTTTGTCCTGAAGATGCCAGCCTTGGAAAGTATCTTCAGGATGCAGCACAATAAAGTAAATATAGGGTACCAAGTATTAGTATTTGAACTCTGGCCTTATATTCTAAATGTGAAGAAGCACTGCTGCCCATTCATCTGTTTTACTGTATCAGAGCAGGGAGGAGGCTCTTCTCACGGCTCATTAAACAACGAAACTTTATAGGATGAGAGGCGCTGATGTGACATGACGGCTATTAGTGTTGGTCATTCAGACTCGCAGCTGCTATTGCAAGTGAGATTTTAAGCAAGCTGGCACATTTTCAGCGCCGGCCATCTGCTTCTATTCACAAAATGGCAAAAGGGGTCGTTACCAGACAGCCGAGACTCAAACGCAGCAGACAAGAGAGGATCTGGTTTTTATAGGCTGGACCAAAGCTTAAATTAGCCCCGACTCTGAGTCATCTGTATCACACACACACACACACACACACTGAAAACCAGAGTTATATATGACAGATCAGAAATACACGCGTGATATCTGAGTGTGTCGGGGCAGTTTATGGGGTTACACGGCGGGTCACGGTGTAATCTCCTGTAACTGCCCCGGCCTTGACTGCAGCGCTCTCTCATTTCACGACACCAAAATATTTATTCTGCTGCCATATATAAATCATGATGCTGCCGCTCAGGAGGCAGGATGAGGGTCTCAGCGAAGGTCACGGCACCAAAACATCATGATTTTATGATCGTCTGATAAATACTTTCCCGTCTGTGAAGCGACTTTCGAACCTCTCAAACACAATCAAAGGTTCAAGAGTGTAGAAACTCTCACTAATGACTTTTCTACATGTTTTATTTATTAAAGAGCATTTATTTTGCTAAACAACAAATATGAACTGCATCTAAAAATTAAGAATTAAGGTGTGTTTTTGTGTAATGAGCAGCAGAATTCTACATCATTGCTGTCATGTGCAAACTTACATTTTGGGATGTTTTACTTTTACTTCATGTGGTGTGACTTTATTTGCACGGTTTTACTTTAAAATTCTCATATTGTGTCTCTTTTCAGCAAATTAATGATTAATTACCTCCGCCGAGGAGGTTATGTGATGCCGGCGTTGGTTTGTTTGTGTTTGTTTGTTTGTTTGTGTTCAAAATAACTAGAAAATTCTTGGACTGATTTGGATGAAATTTTCAGGAAATGTGTGAAATGATGAAATGTTGGGACTGATCCGGATCACCGTCTGGATCCAGGAATCTTTTTTTTTAGTGTAACCGGGTGGACAACTAAATGCGGTTTACTCTAAAAGCCACCAGAGGGCACTCTTGTTTTTGGGGTAACCCCCTCTGACCACATGACATTTTGGGTCTCCACGCGACAGACAGCGACAGTGACGGAGTTCTCTTTCCTTCCTGAGCGACATACGCACGGTTGGGCCGGCATTCTTATCTCCGGTTGTCTAAGAAGCTGGGAGGCTGTTAGGAGCTGCCGCGCTAGAGGCCGCGCCTGTTCATTAGGTCAGATGGGGTGAAGGCCGCATTGTTGGTAGGACATTTGAACTGTATGTAATTACATTAGTATCTGTAACGTTCCATAGAAAATATGTGAATTGGGAGATTGTGTTGGAGGTGGACTGAAGCTCCTTGGTGGAGGTATGAGCTCTCTGAGTGCTTTTCTAGTTACTGAAGGGTCCAATGTGTCTCTGGAGTATCTCTTCCAATTCTTCAGCTGAAAACACAGCAAAGACGGCTGATTTCTCCGTATTGACTTTCTTCTAAACGGGCTGTTTCAGTGTCTGTAGCTTTAAATGCAAATTAGCCCTGCTGGCCCCGCCCCCTTCAGGAAGAAGACTCTCTAGTTTTATAGTTCATTTTATTCTCTTTTGAGCTTTATTTTTTCACTTATATACTTATATATTGTATTTATTTACCATCATTAATATTTTCAGCCTTGTGTTTACGATTTTACCCTCCATTTTCAATCTTTTCTGTTTTGCCCTATCTGTAAAGCGCTTTGTAAACTCTATTTTCCAAAAAGGTGGAACACAAATTAAGTTATTATTATTATCATAACCACAGTCAATCGCGTCCAGTTGGTTGTGGAAGGCCGAAATCGGAATTGCAGTTCATGTTTCGTGACTTTTTCAGCCCTAGCGCTGTGTTAGCCTGAAGAAAAAGGCTAGCATAGTAGCTGCAGTCACGACAAATTTTAACTTGCATGTTCTCAAAGAAATAAAATAGTATATGCAAACCCTTTTTGTCGCAGTCTGGAGCCCTGATTATGGTTATTTTGATTGTTGCTGACTTTTTAAATTACAAGTTTTCAGTGGAGTCAGTTTAATTTAATTCAACGCATTATCTTCCCAGGTGTTTTTAGCTACTTTGATTGTGAGGTTGTGTTTCCTCTGCTGTGACATGTACTTCAGTTGAACCCTCCCAACCTTCCCGCTGTCAGAAAAATCCAATTACATGAATGATTTGTCAACACGCCCACAATAAACTCCATCCTCTCTGCCGCTCAGCTGTTCTGCTTATTCTGCATCTGCCTGCCGCTCTCCTTCCCTCCATGAAAATCAAGCGCTCATTCGGCCCCGTTTGTGGCTCCTGAGCTCTGGAGCCACTTCTCGGAGCGTCGGCCGATATCGTTTTTCTATTGTACCGTCTTTACGAGGCCACTGGCTGCAGGGAAAAGAGTATTAGAGTGAAGAGGAGAGCAGGGCGGGGCGGATGTGAGTGGAAATAGACAAAGCAAACAACAATAGGAAGGAACGAGACGGCGGGACGAGGCAGCAAAAGACAGAAAGGAAAGAAACGATAACGCACTTTAAGATTAAAGTGGCTTTTTAATTTCACCGGGAAGCTAATTAATTTCGGTTTGTCTTAGCCAAGTCTGCACAATATTAATTCTAAGATAAAGCTCCCAGCATAAAAATAGAGGAACTTTAACTTTAAATTAAAAAGACTAATTCCAAAGTTAAAGTAAAGAGATGTTTGCACTGAAGTTCGATGTTAAATTCTAAAAATGCAAACGTATGAAGTATGAATAAAACAAGCAAATGAAGTCAGAATTTCTAGATCTTAGTTAAAATTTTAAATGCATGTAAAAAAAAAAAAATTAATTCAAAGTCTGAATTGGGTCATTTCAGCATCAACATAATGCAGCATGCATGAATAGGACATGTGAAAGTTTAGAAATTGAACCTAGAAAATATATTGTATATGACAATAACTGACAAATACAGACTTTTACATGCCTGTTTTATTTTGAAAGTATCTTCACTTGTGTTTGCACAGGCTTGTACTGTCAGTCTAAATATCAATACATTATATAACTCTTATTATATAACTCAAACACATCACGCTGCAACTTTTTTTTGCTGCTTGACATGAAAAGAAAACTCACGGTTTTCTGTTTCCATCACAAATCTACAGGAGAACTCTGATAGTTAATTTAAACATTTAAACTTGTGTTCAGAAGAAAGGATTCATCCTCAGTGAAGGACCTAGGATCCCTAATCTGTCTCTAAACCTACCAGTGAGCAGTGATTCCTGACACGTCTCTGGGGGTCATCAGGTGGAAACCTCCCTTCAACGCTGTTTCTCCTACTTAGTCCTACGACACCTCCAGGAGGCTAGGAGGTGAACTCTGGAGTCCCAGAGTCACCCCCCCTAGTGCCAGTTCACACTGCTGCTACACAATCCAACCAGCACTGCCACGTTCAAGTGACCCAGGCCTGTTTAGGAGATGCTCCAGGTAGTGACCAGTGATGATGCTACCATTTCGCTAACTGCTAAATGCTAATGCTAACTGCTAATTCAACCAGCGCTACCACATTCAGCTGACCCAGGCCCATTTAGGAGATGCTCCAGGTGGTGACCAGTGTTGATGCTACCATTAAGCTAGCTGCTAAATGCTAATGCTAACTGCTAATTCAACCAGCACTGCCATGTTCAACTGACCCAGGCCAGTTTAGGAGATGCTCCAGGTGGTGACCAGCGTCGATGCTACCATTTAGCTAAATGCTAATGCTAGTTGCTAATTCAACCAGCACTGCCACTTTCAGCTGACCCAGGCCTGTTTAGGAGATGCTTCAGGTAGTGACTAGTGATGATGCTACCATTTCGCTAACTGCTAAATGCTAATGCTAACTGCTAATCCAACCATCACTGCCACATTCAACTGACACAGGCTCGTTTAGGAGATGCTCCAGGTGGAGACCAGTGCCGATGCTACCATTTAGAACGTAGAACACCATTTTCATTTAAAATTGTACATAAAAGAAAGAGTTTGTTGGTGTAAAATTGATCTGGTTGCAGATTCGGTTGTACTGACGAAGTTATGAGGCTCAAAAATGATGGAAAATTTACTAAAAAATGTACCTGAAGGGCCTGTAACTCTGGAAAAATGTATAATATGAAGATACAATTTAGTAAAAATATACCAAAGTTGTTGTACTTAAAAGATTCTGCTGATTCTGAGGGGTCAGACAGGGACTTTTTTGATTTTATATGAAAAGAGCCAATAGCAAATTCAACATGCAACAAAGATTGGAGACAAAAAACCCCAGTAATTTAATATACTGATATTTAAGTCGACATTACAAGACTGTGCAAAGAAAAAGTGAAGATTCTTCCAAAAAATAAAGCCAATTAATGCTCTATACAGTGAAAAAAACCCCAAATCTAACAACGAGTATCTTATTCTAGGTTTAAATTTACATTAAAACACCATATTCTTCGTATTATATCTAATTTCTCGGAGCAGGTCACTCAGGTCTACATGTACTTTTGACTTTGTGCTTCATTTCCATTGTTTCTTAATTAACACTCGCAGCAATAAAGTAACTGAATCGGTGGAGCGGAGTGACGGTCCGGCAAACAAAGAAAGCAGCTGATGTGATGGAAGAGGAGCCGAGGCTGCCGGGACTAACAGGCAGGAAGTAATGGACTCTTTATTGAATTAGAGGCTCCACAAAACCAGAGCAGTCATTATTATCCAGCTGAGATCCTGACACGACCACCGATAACAGGATCCATTAACCCGATTGGCTGCGCAACCATTAATCACAGGGCTTTTCAAAATGCTTAATTCATTTCTGCTGCTACTTTATGCCGCTTGTTGTTTGCAGCAGGGCTTTTGGTCGAGCTGTGGGTCTGGAGGGGGGGTCTATGCGTCGTTTTGAGGCTCCGAGGCTTGTTTGTGGCGATACGGTCAGCTTTGTCTTTAGCACTGATGCTTTTATGTGACCTAAAAAGCAAGCAACTGCATTTTTTACACTTGTTTTCATCCAATGAGTCGCACATATTCATTAAAACGCAGAGTTTTCAAGGAGAAACTTCATGAAGGAAAAAATCATCTCAGCACTAAGACATCCTCAGGAAAGGAAATCTGATTTTCAAAGTGTTCTACGACTGGCTAAAAAGCTGCTGTGGAAAACTGAGGAACTGGGAATGCTAATTTCAAACTACTTCCTTAACCGATAGTCGGCTACTATCGATAATGGTTAAAATAAATAAAATGCAGCAGAAAAAGCATCTTTAACCCCTTAATGTTGACCAGAAAATCAGCTCAGCTACACCAGAAATTCGAAGAGTAGTTCTTTCTTCAGACATACGGTGTAAGTAAAGATCTAGATTTTTTTACCCGACGGTTTCGGCGACAAGCTCTCGCAAAAACACAAGATTGGCACTGCTGTAAAACCACACAACAAAGCTACAGCAACTTCTGGTCCACCCCACAGACCAAATCGAGAGGGACAAAAAGTGCAACGTCACCTACGAAATAGCATGAAACTCTTGCAATAACACATCCATCGGGGAGACGGGTCGAACATTTCACACAAGGAAAAAAAGAACATCAGAAGGAAACAGCAACACGTCTCACAAGATCTCAGACTGTAAAAGAAACAACCACGTGATGGACCGGGACGGGGCAAGAATAATCGGAACTGAAGAAAACAAACAAAAACGCTGGATAAAGGAGGCCATGGAGATCAGGGAAGGCACCGAGAGGGCCATGAACAGGCAAGAGTACCTGGCTGCAGACCTCCACTGTGACGACAGGAAGTAACGGGTACAATAAAGGAAAGGACATTTAAAGCCTCCAGTCCGGTAGGTGGTGGTGACGCATGTGAAGTTGGTTTGCTAACCGCTAATTAAATCAAAAGAAGAAGCAGCCATTTAACGAGTGGTTGTGGCTGTTTCTCAATATACGTACTTGTCCACAGTACTACCGTGACTGTGACACAAAATGTAGTTTTAAGATTATTTGAGGCAATAAAGTGGTTGTATAAACATCAAATCTGTGGTTAATTCATCAGGATCACTCCAGTGGTTTCTTAGATGTGAGTGTCCCCGTTAGACAGCTACTACCGGGCGGTCAGCGCTCACAGCTCCCCGCTGACAGCAGCCTTAGCTCGGATAGACTTTCTGAAATCTGCCGCTGGCTCTGACGGTTCTGTAGCAGGATAGAAGTAGTTTTACGGGAATCTAACGGTCACACTTTTGTTATTTAATGTCCCCAGTCGCCGACTTTGTCATTATATTAGTAATTATTGTGTCGTCTTCATTACCTGTAGCACGTCTTTGTTCTATTCTTATGACTGTAACTGTGCATTAAAAATAACATTTAAGGATTATTTTGTTAGCAGACATAAAAACTCACAATGGGGCTCATTCTCAAAATAATAACAAGTTCAATATATAAATTAAAACGATATATACTATAGACAATGGTCGAGTAGATTTTACGTTGTTTACTATGCGATTTTATTTTGTAATGCATCCCGTGCATTTCCTGTCCTGACAGTGGAGGTCTGCAGCCAGGTGCCTCTCTGAACAGGGACGAGGCTTTATGCTCTCCCACGCCTGGGACACCATACTCCAGGGAAAATAGAGTGGCGGGGTTGCAGTCGGGTCCGTTTTGCTAGCCGCGACATGCCATTACGGCGTGGGCGTGGCAGCGCTGCTGGGCGTGCTGCATGTGACACGTCGCAAGCTGTCGGTGAGACGCTCTGAAGACGGCGAGAGCTCGTCGCCGAAACTGTCAGGTAAAAAATCAACATCTTTACTTCCACCGTATGTCTGAAGAAAGAACCTAAAACGTCTGCATTAGTAAGAAGACATGATGAACGTTTTTGAGCTACACACAACACAGCAAAAAATGATGATTTGATTTAAAATTGCTCTTCAGCTGTTGAACGCAGCAGACGAGCTGTAGTCGTCCATGATAAATAACTCGCAACATTTTTAATCTCATCACAGCGGTTTGATATCAGAATAGGCATTGCTAGCAGCATCTCTGCCTGTATTAGCATTGGGAAATCTTAGCTTAGCATCAGCATCAAGTAGCTAGCTAAACCACACAGCCAATTTTATTACAACGTCATGCTGCAGAGTTCTTGAACAAGACCGCCACAGTTAGCCGTTAAACAGCAGGCAGGTCGCTTGCTTTATGGACATTACGGGCGGTCAGCGAACACACCTGTAACTCCACCTCATCTGACAGTAACAGACTCCACCTGTTCGTGCAAACAGCAGCAAATCGACGACACATTTTTACATGACATTATTGACAAGTAGCCAATTAGCAGTTAATCATCACCATCCCTATATAGTCGCCGACAACATCATCGAGTTAACAGCAAACTCTGGCAACGTCATTCGGCATTTAAATATGTGCAAATGGGCATGACTGGGGATTGTAGCACGTCCTATTTAAGGCATCTTCCAGCGGGTCGGCACCAATGTAAGGCTAATCTATGTACGCAACGAGAGAGTGCAACTTGTGGATGTTAGCGATGCAAATTTTAATGGCTGTTTTTGTTCTTTTTGTGTCTGAAATTCAGTTGTTTTGCATCTCTTTGCTGCCATTTTGTCGCTTTGTGGTCATTTTCTGCCCCTTTTTTGTCTTTCTGTGCCTCATATTGTTAATTTTGTGCGTCTTTGGAGCCTCTTCATAGGTGTTTTTGTCCAGTTTTAGCCGCTTTCTACCACATTTTTCACCATTCTCTGTGTTGATTTTTAGCTAATTTGCATGTCTTTGCCACCATTTTGTCTCTCTGTGCTAATTTTTAGCTCCATTCTGTCATTTTGTGTGTCATATTGTTAACGTAGTATCTCTCTGCAGTCATTTCACACTTCTTAACGGTTGTTTTTGTTCTTTTCGTGCCAGGTTTTGTGTCTGATCTCAGTCGTTTTGCATCTCCTTGTTGTCATTTTATCACTTTATGGTCATTTTCTGCCCCTTTTTGTCTTTCTGTGCTTCACATTGTTAATTTTGTGTGTTTTTGCGGTCATTTGGAGGCTCTTTATATGTGTTTTTGTCCAGTTTCAGTCGCTTTCTACCACATTTTTCACCATTCTCTGTGTTGATTTCGTCAGTTTGCATTTCTTTGATGCCATTTTGACCAAGCAGTCTGCATGAGGTTGGATCAGCTGCTTCTCTTTTTGACAACAAATAATGGATTAGTCCTGGAAAGCTGTTGACGTAGAGCTTTTCTCTTTATGAAATGGTCCAACCAGTGAGAATTAGACCAACAAATCCACCTGAAAACCACGAATCTCATGCTCTCATCGATGCACGGGTTTTTCCAGAAAGTTTCGCGCTGAGATTTGTAGCAGAATTCTCGGTTTCCACACTGTTTTTTTTTTTAATGTGCAAATTAAACATGCATAAAAGAGGATCTGAGAGGAACAAAGACAATCAGGTCTTTGTAAAGGTCAAACCGGTCGAACAGCAGCAGGAAACGAGCCCTTACTGCAGAGCGGAGATCCAGGTGACGTCTCAGACTTCAGGGGATGAATAAAACGTTGAACAGAGCGGCTGGAAAACAGCAGCTTTACCATAAAAGAAGGAGCAGAAGTCTCATTTATGATGCACGGCTTATCAAATGCTAAGAAGTCAGACGCTGCCCTGTGAAGAGCTAATCCCATCCCAGATGTCCTCAATGCACCCACAAGTTTAACTGGGGCAGGGGAGATTTCTGGGTTTTGTGTTTGGGTAATTGGAAATCTGTCCGACTTCCTAAAGGACTTAATCCGAGTTTATGACACGCTTTGATTCATTCTCGTGCAGATCAGTTTATAACATCTGCAGAGGAAGCGTCAAAAGTCATTCTTGATGCACGAAGTTTTTGGCATTAAAAATAAAGAGTTTGTTCGGCTGCTCGGCGCAGCGACGACCCAAATCCATCTGATTTCCGCCTCAGACGTTTCTTAACACGCAGGGATTTCTGAGGCCGGCTAATTGGCATCTCAGCAGAGAAGAAATAGAAAAGGGAGGAAGAGACAGCAGATTTAAAGGAAGAGAAGGACGATGAAAGGTGAGATGAAAGCAGACGGAGGGAAAAGAAAGAAAAGGAAAATGGAGTTTAGCGGCGAGCTGGAGGACGGACGGAGGAGATGGAAAACAGACGAAGCTTCTCCACCGAGACGATCCGAGTTCAAAAACCTGCCCTCTGATGAAAAATGCAACAAAGACTTTCAGTGTAATTACAGCCGAAATAAAAAGCTGCATGTGTGTGTTTGGTTTAATGATAGATCCTCAGAACACACACACACACACGGCTGCAGGTTTTTACATTCAGGAGGGTCTGAACTGGAACTTAACACTAAATCCATTTTTCTGAGTCAGTGATACATCACAGGAAGATATTTGAACATTTAAACTGGATGTGAAGTGCAGATATTAGTAATTTAATTCTTCCGGGTAGAAATGATCACCTCAGATATCCTCAGTGTCCGGGATCAATGGCTGACTGGAAAAGTTCACATTGTTGGGAGATTTTATTAATATTTTAGGACAGTTTTATAACATGTTCGGACATTTAATCAGCATTTCTGCACATTTTAATAATATTTTTGGACATTTTATTATTTTTTCATACATTTTCTAATAGCTGTAATTGTAAATTTTTAAAAAGATTATGTTGGTCATAATATTTGTCTACATTTTAATAATATTTTCATGCATATTAATATTTGTTGGGCATTTTATTATTATTTTCTGGCATATTCATATTTTTCTAACATTTCAATATGATATTTTTAATATTTTTGGGATGTTTTAATTTTTTTCGAAAATAATTCTTATTTTAGGACACTTTAAAATTTTCAGATATTTTATAAATGTTTTTTGGTCATTTTATTTTTAATTGACATTTTAATATTTTTGGACATTTAAAAAATATTTTCATATAATTTATTATCCTCTTCACAAATTATATTTAAGATATTATTTTAACATTTTCATATTCATTATTTTTTTAATTTAATATTTCAGACATTAATATTCTTCTGATATTTCAATATCTGAAATTGTTTTGGGGGGAAATTTTATTAATGTTTTAGGACAGTTTTATAACATTTTTCAGAGACTTAATTAGTATTTTTGGACGTTTCCATAATATTTAGGGGCATTTTATTTAAGATTTAGTATATCATAGTATTTGTGTACATTTTAATGATATTTTCATGCATATTAATATGTTTGTAAATATAACATTTTTAATATTTTTTTTTTCAGATTAATTATTATTTGGGACACTCTGAAGTTTTCAGACATTTTATTAATATTTTTTTGGCCATTTTACTTTTAATTGGCACATTAATATTTCAACATATCAATATTTTCAGACATATTAAAACTTTCTGACATTATAATACAATTTTTGGATACGTCATTATTCTTGTCAGAAACATTATTATATTTAAGATATTGTTCAAATACTTTCATATTTTTTAGTCAGTTTATTCATATTTTTCTCATATTTTAACATCTGAAATTTTTTGGGGACATTTTTAATATTTTCAAACATTTTGTCATTATTTTTTGGCCATTAAATTAACGTTTAACCCGACTTAAATTTAAAATTATGACTGGCAGCAGCACAACTGTAGACTTCTGTAACTCCTGCAGATTTCCAGAATATTCACATCATTCTACAAACCGCTTCCTGTTTGCTTTCTAGGGAGTTTTAGGTGTTTAATTTACTTCTGACCAGTGCAGTCAGAGTTCCTCCAGTGAGAATGTTATCTTGAGTTTCCACTCTGACTCTGGAAATATAACACCGACTAGCAGGACTCCCATTAAAGCAGATATCCCAGTTATTTTCCTCTAAACTCCCTCCTTAAACAGTCTGATCCTCCCTGACACCCATCTCGGCTGCTGTCGTGTTTTTCCTCCGGGCAGCGGGTTTTTCTCCTGCGGACGTCGTGTTTGTTTACCGCCGCCGTCGTCATGGAAACGCTGTGACCGGCTTCACCCGGCCCGATCACCTCCGTCGGTACGTGGCGGTCGAATGCTTTTCAGCGCGAGGTCGAGCGTTTTTGTAGTTTTCATGGAGGATGTTTGGAGCCTGAAGCTGTTTTCAGAGCTGCAGGTTTGGTGTCCGGTTCAGACTCACGGTGAATACTGATGTGTTCTTACTGTTACTGACATCATTATTATTATTATTATAGATTATTACTGTTGTAGCAGCGACTCAATCACATGTGACCACAGTTACCCCAGGATTCACAACAATAAAGCTCTAACAAATCGATTAGAAGACTCCTAATTAATCTTATAATGATGTTTACATGTGACCTTTGCGACACAAACCTGCAGTTTAATCTGATATTACTGCAACCGACAGCGTAACTTCAATTTAATTTGATTCTGGGACTGTTGCATGGCTAAAAAAAGACATATTACTCACCAACCTGATGGCTCAGATCTGTGGACGTGGCGACATCCCAGGAACAAATCCTGCAGGAGAAGAAACAAGCGGTCAGAATATCATCGTCATGCTTTTATTTTGGTAGATCTTCTGTAAAATCCACTAAAGCTGAAGTCATCCGTCGAAAGAAAGTAAGATTCTCATCAACATGCAGCAACAGCACGTTCAGAAAATCACCAAAACGGCGCGATTAACCAGCCGGAAAATGTAAAAACAGAACAAAAATCTGTTTTCTAACAGTTCTTAGATGTATAACGTGCGACATGCAGCAAAAGCAACCAAATCTAAGCTTCAGACTATGGATAGATGTCACCATTTATCAGCCAGAAACACAAAGAAATCCAATAAATCTTTCATGTTTTTCCAGTTGCACTGTTTACATTTGCAGAGACGATCATTTTTGCAACCTCTACACTGTTGGATTACCTGTTTGCACCGCCTACCTTTGCACATAGTTCAGTTATTGCTGGTATTCATACTTTATGCTTAAATGTCAGACAAACTGCTGCTAACTCTACATGATTACTGAGCCCTTTCTATTTAGATTTATAGGTTTCTAATTTTTGCCTCGTAACTTGCAGTTCTCCATTTTGTGTCTTTGCTACTAAGTACTTCCATCTGTATCAGATTATTATTATTATGATTATTATTATTATATTACATTCAGCTCAATAGCGCCCCCTACAGTATTAGAAAAATTGGGCCCCGAGCTACGTTTCACTGAGAGCTACGAAATTTGGTAAACGTATGTGTCACGCACAAAAAAAGCCTCAAGAACACATACCCAGAATGCAACAGGAAGTCGGCCATTTTGATTTAAGTGTCAGATTTTTGGCGATTTTTGGCGAAATTTTGGATGTTTTCAAGAGCGAATTCGTCCTTGGGGGTAACTCCAAGAGAACTCAAATTTGGCCAGTATATACAGCAGGCATTAGTGATCATCCATCCATCATCTATACACCGCTTAATCCTCTGTAGGGTCGCAGGGTGCTGGAGTCTATTCACTGCTAACCACCGAGCCACTGTGCAGCCCCGCTACTAAGTACTTCTGCTCTATTATTCTTTAAAATTAGTTTGGAATCATGGTATTCCATCAAAACCACTTCGCTGAACTTGTTTCGTTTACATTTGCAAAAAAACAGCAGAACTACACCATTTGTCAGAGACAGAAACTGCAAAAACAGAGGAAAGAAAGCAAAATAAGACAAAAAAATTCGATAAATGAGGCAAAAAATGTCACGAACAAGACAAATAAATGGACCAAAGCTAGAAAAACAAAACAAACAGACTAACTGTACATGTTTTTTTTGTAAATTAAATGATGAAAGAATCCTACTTTTGTTCCGTTTTTTAACTCATGTCATTCTAACGGTGTCATTCTGCACATTTATGCCATATTTCTGTGTTTGTGTTGTTTCCACAGAGGTGCAGGACTTCATGATGCAGTTCAAAATGAGCCAACGAGAATTAAAAATGAGACGGGAACAAAAAAACTCTCTTGATCTCTTAAGTTCTGCGGTTAGTTGTACTTACGTGTGTTTAAAGACAATAAATTCACCAGTTTTTAAAAATAATCCCACATTTTTCTTGCTGAGTCAGTGTAAAAACCGTCTGCTGGTTTTTCCAACATCGACTCAGCAGCTCCACACTTCCTGCTGACCTCAGACACTTCCACACTCAACAGCCTTTCAAGCTAATTTAGCTAATTTAGTAATAAATTATTTTGCCGAACAGACCCACAACACTTGTGCTGTGTTCGCGTGTTTTTTTAGATTCAATTCTCTGTTGCTTTTTTCTGTTTTCCTGATCCATGTGGAGGATCTGACCACAGGAGTGAGACTGATTAGCGGAGCCCTGTTAGCCGCTGCAGAGCAAACGTCAGGTCCAGGTCTGAAGCTCCTCTTTAAACTTCACACATCAAACGTTTCACTGATCTGAGATTTTAGCCCCGAGAGGCAGAAGGTGGGAGATGTGGAGGTGTAAATGTTCAGCTAAGATCTGCTGCTATGAGGGAAGCATCTAAACCAATATTTACATTCATGTTTGTAAAACCTTATCGAAAATCCGGAGTGTCTCCTCTCTGGGATTAAATGTGGAGATCTGAAAAAGGTGCTGGTTCTTCATAGGGTTTCTTAATTCAGTTGTTCTCTGTGCTCAGTGGCACCAACCGGTGAGTTATTACCAACACAAAACAAGAAAAACAGGACAGAAAATTAGACAAATGGGGCAAAAAATGACACACGAGACAAAAAACAAAACAAGAGAACATAAACAAGACAAAAAATTAAACAAACGAGACAAAAAAGGAAACAAGACTACAAAAACAAGACAGAAAGTTAGACCAAAAAGGCAAAAAATGACACAAACGAGACAAAAACAAAACAAAATTACAAAAACAAGACAAAAAATGACACAAACCAGATAAAAAAGGGAACAAAACTACAAAACAAGACAGAAAATTAGACCAAAAAGGCAAAAAATGACACAAACGAGACAAAAACAAAACAAAATTACAAAAACAAGACAAAAAATGACACAAACCAGATAAAAAAGGGAACAAAACTACAAAACAAGACAGAAAATTCGACAAAAAGGCAAAAAATGACACAAATGAGACACAAAACCACAGAAAACAACAAAAACAAGTCAGAAAATTAGACAAAAAGGCAAAAAACGACAAGCAAGGCAAAAACAAAACAAAATTACAAAAACAAGACAAACATGACACAAACAAGATAAAAAAGGAAACAAAACCACAAAAACAAGACAGAAAATTAGACAAAAAAGGCAAAAACTAACATGTAAAAGACAAAAAACGACACAAAACTACAAAAACAAGACTGAAAATTAGACGAATGAGAAAAAAACGACACAAGCGAGACAAAAACAAAACAAAACCACAAAAACTGACACAAACAAGAAAAAAAACGACACAAAACAACACAAACTACAAAAACAAGATTGAAAATTTGACGAATGAGAAAAAAAAACGACACAAGCGAGACAAAAACAAAACAAAACCAGGAAAACAAGACAAAATTAGACAATTCAAAAAATGACCCAAACGAGACAAAACAATGCAACTACTGAAGCATTTCCATGGTGTTGGTTATAAATCAACCTGCTACAAGGACAAAATACAGGAACGAGGCTTTGTACTTGTGCTTGGTTACGTTTAGGGAGTTTAGAATCACGGTTGGGTTAAAATACACTCTGACGCTACATTTACTGAGCTACAAAGCTCATTCATTTGTCACATGCTCATACAGTCGGTGCAGCAAAATGCAAAGTGTAGGGCTGGTCCCCAATATTTGAGGTTCTAGTTCGTGGACCTGTCAACTCCGGTGTCACTGCCACACCCCCCGGCCGACATCGCGGTTCTAACCGAATATTCGCCGATTATTGGATGCGAATATCCGGAGCACAGGTATAGTTATTCAGATCAGCCCTAGCAAAATGATTGTTCTCAAGGCTGTGCAATAACATAACATATTATAAAAGAACAATTCATTAAAGAACAACACAACATTTGAAAAAAAAATGAAAATTAGAAAATTAGAAAAAGGTCACAGTGTCATAAATAACAGGGAGGTAGAGATCAAATGTCCTGTTTTGTCTGATTTAAAGCCCAAAAAGTAAAGACACTCAACTTAGAGTGACACATAACAGAGAATAGACTTTAAATTAACATAAAATAATGTATATTTCCTCATCAAACTAACTTTCTGTCCATCCACTAATCAGCTCATTAACTGATCTGTTTTGCAGCTCTAGAATGTGACGTATTAACAGTAAAAAAAAACAGCTGTTCAGAGCATCGGTGGTGGGTTTTCTGGTTGAAAGCAAACATTTTCCACACACAAAAAGAAGCTGTGATTTTTCTGACGGGAAAAAATAATGAAAACCTGCAATTTCCACGTTTCTGTTTGTCCAATCTGAGTCCAGAGCAGACGACGTTTGTCCGTTTCAACTGTCAGTTTCTACTAATAAACAAAGACAAATGGGACGGAGGAAGAAGTCGAGGAACGGAAATGATCTCGGCTGACCATCAGCTGTTAGCTCGAGGACGATCAGCTGTTTATCGCCGCGACAACTGCAGGCGAGGACAAGGCGAGACTCTGGAGGTGAACTCCGAGCCTCGTCAGACGTCTAACTCGCGTTACCGCGGTTTTTTGAGGCCTGTGCAGGTGTGTGTGTTCCGACAACCTCTGGCCTTTTCCAGATGTCGGAGTTTTCGCGCGCTCTCAGCTATAATGAGGTCTCGGGGGGGTTTCAGGCCTCACAGCTGCACAGCGCTAAAAGTCAGCGTTGGAGGAGAAAAACAGGATCTTATTCTGAAAAGTCTCCCGTTGCTGCAAAACGAGAACGAACGCGAGAACAGAGACGGTTTGTCTTCAGACGACTCTACATGTTAACAAGCAGATTCCCTCAGCTTCCTCAACAAATCCATTTTCTAATGACATTTCTAAACAAGCAAACTGGATTCTCAGTTACGTTTTGAGGGGAACCTAATTTTATTTTGACGTAAACACAAGTTCTGACGTCGAACAAAAGTTAAACACTCTGAAACACACCTCTGTGTTCGTATACAAACCAAGCACAACTCATTCATTCCTATGGGAACCTCCATGATCACCAATTAGCTTGTGAAACTCTGTCGTCTGTTTCTTCTGTCCAAAATTGGCCAAGCACTTTCATTTTTTAATAACTTTTTCAGCACATTAGAGAGAGATCTAACTGTGTGCAGGAGGAAAAATGAATTAGCTAAAAGGCTAACAGGCTATTAAGTTGTTTGTCCAATGTGTAATTAGAAACGAAAGTCGTTTAGCTAGTTTAGCGCATGCTAGCTGTGTAACATCCGGAGAACACGCATAATGTTGAGCTTCATTCGTCCTGTAACTAAATATTTTACTAAACCAGCTCTACATGTGGCAGAAAAACCTTCTCATTAATTTCTCTCCGTGCATTATTGGTCCTGTTTTAGTGGCCGAAACACTTCATGAAAATATTCCGTAAAACTTAAAGCATGAATTCATGAGTTCGAACTTTCTTCAGTGTCATAATAAGTTTTATTGTTTACGTTCTGGATCAGTTCAGGAAATTATCTGCTTCGTTTGACATTTTTACATGTTAGAAACTTGGTCAGCTTTAGAATAAAATACCCCGTTTTGCAGTGAGTTACAAGCTAACTAGCACAGACATTAGCGGAAAGTAGCAGATCTAGTGAATTAGCAGAGCTGTGTCTGGAAGGTCACACCTTGCTAAGGGTTTAATAAACACCTAATGTGCCTGTTATCAAGAAAAGACCCCAGCAATGTACTTCTAGGTGTTATATTTTACCTTCGGTGCTCGGCTATGGCTATCACCAAGAGGCTAGCTGTGACTCTTACGTTGTGGCTAACGCTATCTTGACTAACCGTAGCGTCTTTCCAAAATCAGTGTAACTTTAACTTTCTCTTCTAACCGACAAACTCGTCTCTCTGCAGGGAAACAACCTGCAAAAACTGAACAAGAAGCACAAACATCAACATGTATCAGAACGTTAGCTGCTTTCACGGTGGCTAACGGCTATGCTAACGGCTAGCAGCTAAGTTAGGAGACAGATAAGTAACTATGCTTTAAGATCTGGACCTTAGTGGGCAAAAGAAGTGACAGAGAAGAGATTAAAAGTTTGTTCAAACAGAAGAACTGTGAACAGAACTGTGGGAGACAAACTGATACTGATCTCAATCGATTGATCAGTAAACATGATAGCGACGTCACATCACGAGATGTTCAAATGTCATCATCCCGATGAGTCATTCCATGGGCCTCCCAGTGGAGGTCATGGATTTTCTTGTAGTAATCTCGATTGTTTAATATGTTTAATGGAAATGAAGACATTCCCTTCAAAACGTTTTAAAGAAATCAAAACAATGTTTGGGAACACAGGATGTGACGGACCGTTTGTTCTCCTGCTTCTGTGACGTATGGCTAGCTAATGGGATGGCTAATGCTAACAGCTAGAAGCCGGAGCTGGAAGACGCTCCGCCATGGTTAAAACCACCCGTAAAGTATGAAAAAGGAGTAAAACAAGTGGACCAGACCAAAGCTGTAAGGAGCTCCAGACGTGGAGAAAGTATGGTGTTTATTATCGGTCATAACTCTGGTTTTACTTGGCCGATCAACACGATTCAAAGACTGGTAGATAGTTAGAAATCCACACTTTGGACACAAGTTGGAACGGAGGCTCAGCAAGGCGTCTTGCTGCTACGTCATCTTCAACCGGTCATGTCATTTTGATGCTTGGGCACAAGACTCCAGAGGGTTCCATACTGGACCAAACCAAACCAAACCATGACTTCCGTATCGAGGTACGTACCAAAACATGATTTTTATGTACCGTTACACCCCTAATATTTGCAGACGTGAAGAAGCAAATCATTCAAATAATAAACCCTGCTCAAAAATAAACAATCCAGGACGGTAGATTTCGCTTGGATTCCAATATTTTCCGTCCTGCTGCAGATCTAAAGGCGGTTTAATGATCCTGTCTGCTCTTTGTCTGGTCACGGAAATAGATCCATCCCACCCGGATAATGGGATCCTGGATGCGAGAGGATATTTTCAGAGGTTCTATTTCAACAGCTGGTGTGTTTTTCAGCTGTTTTTCTACAATCCTGTTGCCTTCTTTTCTTCCTCCAAGCATCAGTCAGTCCCAGCGGTGAAACCTGTTCTGTTTACCGCCGTGAAACTTTACCGAGCCGCAGAAACATCCTCAGAACAAATAAATACGTTATCTGGGTCACAGGAGTGGATCAGCTGAGCTCCGGAATATAATGGGAACTTTATAAACCATCAGCAATGCGATCAGAGTTTCATACTGAAGGCCAGTAAACAAACAAACACTCACAAAGCTTCTTTCTTCTGTGGAAATAACTATATTTTCTATTCATGCGGCACTTTCAAGGTTAATAAAGCGGAATGAAAGGAGCGATCTCAGTAATCAGCTTAAATAAAAGACGGATTTGACGCCGACTCAGAAAACAAGCGCCGCTGCATAATGAGAGCAGCGTCGGCTAAATGAATGAGTTTCGAGCCACATCTGATAAGAATAATATCCTCGGAAAGCTGTCTGATCACTTACAGGGGCAGGAATGAAGCGTAAACAGGTTGATTTCATTGCTATTAGACACTTTTCATAATGAAGGCAGTGAAATAGTGAAGCGTTCGGCGACACGTGAAAGAAAAAGTGAGAGAAGAGGGCCTGAAATCAGCCGCCGAATGCACATTTTCCATCCGACGTTCACGACCTCCGAACAAGCAAACTTCAGCAAGGATAAACTGATGTTACTGTAAACCTCAGAGAACAACACGGTTTCTCTGTAGAAGTTTCAGACGCTAAAAATGAAGAAATGTTGGGTTTTTATTTATGGATTAACGTCAAAACCTGAATGAGGTCTTTACGCAGCCCCTGAAGGGACATAGGCAGAAAAAAATTAAATGTAAGTTTCTCTAGCTCACGAGATAATTCCCTGTTTGTACACTGCAGGCACACAACAGCCCAGCAGTTCATCTTGTTGCTCATCTAAAAATGATAATACAGGAAAGATATTCATAGATTCAGACTTCCGGCATCAATAACTCATTAGTTACACGTTGTCAAACACAATCGATGCCTCTTTCCATCGTTGTCAGGTAGACAATGTGCTACAAGCCCAGCTTTATCAACAGTAGCTGTCTTTCAGGCTGCAGAAATAACACTGGTGTCTATGAGCAGCCGGCTGGGAGATGAGTGTCCAGGGACCGTCTGCAAATTGCAAAACTGCTTCAACAGCGTAGAGAAACACCACACAGATGTTCAATAACGCCACCCTGATACACTGTAGTGTCACCAGAATCACTGCAGCCATCGACTGGCTCCTGTTGATCAGACCACAACACTTGGTTTGACATACATGTAGATATAAAAATCACACCGTCTGCAAAATTGTAATTTGCAGACGGTCCCTGTTCACTCATCTCCCAGCCGGCTGCTCATAGACACCAGTGTTATTTCTGCAGCCTGAAAGACAGCTACTGTTGATAAAGCTGGGCTTGTAGCACATTGTCTACCTGACAACGATGGAAAGAGGCATCGATTATGTTTTGACAACGTATCAATAATGAGTTATTGATGCCAGAAGTTCAAATGCGCACGAGAAACTTGCCTTTTAATTTTTTTCTGCCCATGTCCCTTTAGGGGCTCCGTAGGTCTTTGTTTGATCTGAGACGCTTTGATTTTAAAACAGCACCAGGTTTAAACGACATTTTCATTAAATTTCTAACTGAATAATCATTAAAACACTGTAAAAAAAATAATGCCTTGTCAAACTGTTTTTTAGCGCAAAGTAACTGATAATTTATAGCTTTTACCTGTTTTGTTAAATTACAGATGATGACAGTTAAAATCACAGAAAAACATTGACCAGCAGAAACAGGACAAAACTGACATCCAATTTTTAATTTATGCATTCTTATTTTGGATATTAAGGATTAAAAAATACATTTTAAATGGTTCTATCGCTGATTTTCCCTGTTTTGTTCATTTTATCTATGTATTTTTATCTCCTGGCTGAGAATCACTGCAGACCTCATGAATCCGTCTTGTCGGATTCTTTGACTTCCCGGTTTGTTATTCTGAGCGACGTCTCACCTGCCACGGCGCCGATTTCTCCCCGTTTATCCACTTCGGCCTCTAATTATCGTCTTTCCGTTTGTCTCCTCAGACTTAATGACGACGCTCAGAGGTCAGCGGCACGTTTTAACCGCCGGCAGGAAACGGCAGATTGTCTCCACTCAGATCAATAACTCGGAGTCTCCACGTCGTGTCCGTCTTTTAAACCACATCCTCGACTGAAGACAAACAGCTGCCCTCCTTATCGTCTCTAAACTTACAGTGGAACATAAATCCATAAACCTTTTCCACCTGAGTGACATCAGTTTGATCGCTTTTAAAGTTTCTTGTAATTTTACCTCTCTGCCCCCCTTCTGACTTCTCCCTTTCACTGCATTGTGTCATCAGCTCATCCAATTTCCAGCCTTATCTCGTCTTCATGCTCCGCCACGTTTACATGCATACAGATGAAGCGATTACAGCTAACAACCAGATGAAGGTAATAAAGAGTTCACATCCCGATAGCATCACAACACGGGGGGAAAAAAACAAACACTGTGGCTTCGTTTTTTTAGATACTGTAGAGCGTCTCAAAGAGGTGGTAGATGCAACATTAATTATCATATCTCTGCAAATAGTGGCCTTTATTTAGCTCAACTGCTGAAGATAACGGGCTTTTATTTCTTGTTAAAGGAAACTGGTCTCACATTAGCATTAAGTCTTACTTCAGTGCACCCTCATTTGCTCTGTTAAAGTTTCTGCATAACTGTTGTGGATGGAAACCTTTTATTTCTTCAAGAGGCTTTTATTTTGAAAAGAAATGCAGAAATCCCACATGTGACTGTAGCCAAATTGGAATAAAGGACGAGATGTGGATTGGAATAAATAAATCAAACACAAATAAAGTGTCAGTTTGAACTAAGAATGCCAATTTAAAAACAATTTCCTTCACCAAAAGTTCGCCATGTTAGCAAACCATAATCGATTAAAGGTCAAAATGAATGAAATACAGATGATGTTTCCACATTTTCTGATAAAAACCATTTTAACCACTTGGCGTTTACCACAAAATCAGCTCAGCTACATTAGGAACTTAAACATAAACTATATAAATTATAAATTAAACAGCGAAAGACTTCACTTGACGCTGCTTTACAGCAATTGAACGCAGCAGACGAGCTGTAGTTTCCCTCAGTAAATAACTGGTAGCGTTACTAAAGTCTCCACAGCCGTTTGATATCAGAACAATCCTCACAGCTGATCTACATGACGGAACGACCTGTTCACTGATGTTAATCCAGCTGTTGAAAAAGCTAAATCAGCTCGAACAGATGTGCACAAATACTGTCGCATTAACTTTATCAGGCGAGGTCAATATTTACTGCAGAGCGCCAAAAATGCACTTCACCACTTTAATGTTGTTGGAAACATGTAGTCAGAGTCCTGCTGACAGATACTCAGCTCCTGGTCTGTGTTAGCTGAAATGCCTAGCTTAGCATTGTTAGCATCAGCCTCAGGTAGCTAGCTAAAGCGGATAGACATAGTTCATCAACACAACTGCCACAGTTGGCAGTGAAACAGCAGGGAGGTGCGCTTGTTTCATGGACGGTCAGCAAACACACCTCTAACTCCACCTCAGATGCTCCACCTGGTTGCACAACCAGGTACTACAACTAATCTGCAGTACATTTTTTGTCATGCATGTCCCTCATCTTCTGCCTTATTAGTTACTTATATGGATGATAAAGATAAACCCTTAACCGATTAATTGCCGTCAATAACTTCAGCCGATGAAAAATATATTAACTGATTAGCCTCTTGTTGTTTAATTAGATGGAAGAATGCAGTTCATTTGCTGTGTTCAATTCTGCAGCAACAAGAGGAAGTGATTTTTTGAACTACAGGAAGTTCCCGTTGGCAAGCAGAGAGCATTGTGGGGGTTTAGCTAGCGATGGGGCACCATGACAAAGACTTCTGTGGTAGTTCATAGTTTTCGCATTTGAAAATATAGAAATACTAGGGCAGTATTCATATAGCATAGTAGCTAATGCAATCAAGACGTTAATATAACAAATATGTTACAAACAGCTACAACCACATCTGGAATAAAATTCATGATACTCTGTTTGCTTTAATGATTAAGCTATTAATCACTGACATATTCTGAGCAATGTAAAGCATATATTAACCGATTAGCCTCCTGCTGTTTAATTAGATGGAAGAATGCAGTTCATTTGCTGTGTTCAATTCTGTAGCGACCTGAGGAAGCGATTTTTTGGACTATGGGAAGTTCCCTTTGGCAAGCAGAGAGCATTGTGGGGGTTTAGCTAAGAGCTTACGCATTTGAAAACAACAAAATCGACCAGGGCAGTATTCCTATAGCATGGTGGATAATGTAATCAAGATGCTAATATAACAAATACCACATGTTGGTAATTGCAAACAGCCACAACCACATGCGGAATATTATACACTATACTCTGTTCACGTTAACAATTAATTGATTATTGGATTCACAATTAATCACTGACATATTCTGAGCAATGTAAAGCTTGTATTAACCGATTAGCCTCCTGTTGTTTAATTAGATGGAAGAATGCAGTTCATTTGCTGTGTTCAATTCTGTAGCGACCAAAGGATGCGATTTTTTGTACTATGGGAATTCCCGTTGGCAAGCAGAGAGCACTGTGGGGGTTTAGCTAGCAATGGGGCACCATGACAAAGACTTCTGTGGTAGTTAATGGATTCCGCTAAGAGCTGAAAACAACAAAATCGACCAGGGCAGTATTCCTATAGCATGGTGGATAATGTAAATCAAATACCACGTGCTGGAAGTTACAAACAGCCACAACCACATGTGGAATATTACACAGTATACTTTGTTAGCTTTAACGATTAATTGATTGTTGGATTCACAATTAATCTTTTACATTCTGAGCAATGTAAAGTACACCAGCTACATTTATTGGCCTTTCCTCTTAAAACTAAGTTATTATAGTAGATTACTGTACTGCACTTATTGCATACATGTCAGCAGTTTTTAATCAGCCTGATCATCTGCTTTTTATTTAAGAGAATGTGGTAATTTTAACATAAAATCTGTTCCACCATCTGACTCTCTTCAAAAACACCGTGTCACATCTGGTCCACTGATGGAAAACCGTCTCAGCTCTTTTACTAAAACCAACAAAAACAAGTGAAACCTCGACTCAGCTTTTACATCGCGACTGAAGAGCGCCCGAGCTGCTGCTGACTGTGATTAATGATCGTCGCCACTTTTCACTCATTTTTAGTTCACCGCTTCGGGACCCTCGGATTCGCCATATGGTCCGGTCTCATCGGCTTTATTCGCAGCAGCGGGAGGCAGCTGTTTTCAGTGGGAAAGCTTCAATAAACCCACAAAACAAGAGTGTCTCAATCAACATAAAAGGAATTTTATAAGTTTCTACACGTGACTGAGGTGAAAAAAGTGGACGATGCACGTGAAACCTCACTCTTTAGGCTCGGCAGCATCTGAGTAAATCACCTTCCTTCTATTGCGTTCATGCACATTTCATCTGCACCAGCTTTTAGCGACGCTTCAACCGAGCGACTGGACACATTTTATTTTTACACAGCAGCAGCAGCTCGATCTCCGCGTTATATTTAATCTACGTTTTGGCATCTATACTGCCACTCGCTTCTGGAAATGTTTTCAGTCTTAAGCGCCTCTTTTCTCTCTTTACCTCTCAGTTTATAGCACACGACCGACCGGCCGGCCTGCAGCCCAACAACAACAGCGACCGCAAATCAGCAGCAAAACAAATCACACGGCGGCTCGTGATGGGCTCTTGAGATGAGGCCCGGCCTGCTGGGTGAGATTTGGGAGACGGATTCCTGAAGCCGCTCGTGAGTTTCCACCCACGTTTGGTTCAGGTGTCAGGCAGAGATCAGCGGGAAAGTTTCCTGCCTTCAAACATGAAGACTCAACAGCGTCTCAGACACCTTCAGGGGCTCGTTTACCAGGTACAGAGCATCCATCACAGGAACAGCTTCCACTTTGTCTAGGGCAGGTTTGAAATAGATATTGTCTTGAAAAATTGAAGAAAATGCCAGAATGACTCCATTTATTAGCTAGAAAATGTAAAATGCGAGATGTTCTGTCAGGAAAATAATGATATCTAATCATAACCACTTAATTCTACATGTCTCATTTGACATTTTGCCAAAAATTAACAATTTGCACCAAACAAATCTGGTAATCATCAAAAACTCTGAGCTTTACGTTCCAACTGATTCTCCAGGACAGACTCGGGTATGACCAGGAGAAAATTCAGAGTTTTCAGGTTGAACTGCAGGCAGTGTTTCCTGGAAGATCAAACCTACTGGATCAATAAAATAAATGCAGCATGGCTTTAAAAACAGTGAACAGAGGAGGAAGTTGTTGAAAGATACATCCAGCATGGTGAAACATCTGTCTACAGCTGATGTGCAGAGACTCAAAAATGGACAAAATATTGTCTAAAATGACTCAAATTGTGAATAAAGAGTCAATTTGAACTAGTTTCAAAGTCATTTTGGACATTTTTGGGGTACTTTGGACAAGTTGCATGTTATTTTAGGCAAGGTGAATTATTTTGGACGTCTTTAGACTGAGAGGAAAATCAAATCTACAGGATCAATAAAATAAATGCAGCATGGATCGGAAACAGTGAACAGAGGAGGAAGTTGTTGGAAGATACATCCAGCATGGTGAAACATCTTTCTACAGCTGATGAGCAGAGGAGAGAGGAAAGAGGCTGGAAACATGGAAATAGTTAAATATATACACCAATCAGCCACAGCATCCTGACCACTGACAGGTGAAGTGAATAACATGGATCTTATTGGTTCTATGTGGTGTTCTGATGGAAAACCTTGGTCAGACTTAGACACCCAAATAAACATTGTCCAACAACAAACACACTCCCTCATGCAAATGGAAATCCCAAATGTCACTGGATGAAAATGCACCCCACCACATGGAAACAACATCCACCAATCAGGAACATGTTGAGGAACATGACAATGGTCCAACATGTTGATTTGACCTCCAAACTTCCTACAGCCCATTGTGATCAAGCATCAACAGGATGAAACAGAACAAGTTGGATTGACAGAGGCCCCACTGCACAAACCAGAGTACCCAAAGGATCCACTGGTTCCAGACCCCATAGGACACCCTGAGAGGTCCTCTGGTCCAATGGTTCAGAGCATTAAGGGGGACCAACATGATAATAGGCAGGTGGTCATAATGTTATGCCTGATCGGTGTATAGCATCTGGAGCCTCGATTTATCAAGTGATTGATTTTTTAATTGAATAATCTACTGAATATTTTTTTAATAAACATATGGGATAATAAATGTTGGACAGTTATGCAAAAATATCTATTTCAAGTTCCCAGAAGCCGCTATTAGCAGTTCTTGTTTGGTATAAATATTCCTCCTGTTATTCCAGGACATTACAGGATCTTTACTCCAATTTAAAATCCACAGATCTATACTTGGTGTAACGCTGTCAGATAAGTAACAAAACAGAATAGTTCTGTATTATTGGCTGAAGATTCATCAGCAACTACTTTGCCAATCAAATAATAGTTTTAACCATGTTTTAAAAAGCATTAACTCTAAACATTTGCTCCTTAAATGTGACGGATTCATGCCATTCTTTCTTGTATGTTGTTGTATGTTGTAGTTTCCTTTTGGTTTTTGCACCAATTGTCAGACGTGATTAATTATAAAAGCACATTTTTGATATTTTTTGACATCTCATAGAGAAAAAAAAATAACAACAGCCATCAGTTTAATCAATTAAATGAGTTTTGTCGCCCATTTTTCTCTTTGTTATTTCAGCTCAGTTCATTTATAGCGCCGACTCACGACATATTGTATGTAATCTCGAGGCAATTCACAGTGAAGATCTTAAAAAAACCCAACAAAAACAGCAAAAATCCCATCACAAAGGTGCATTTTTTTGGGGAATTTTCATCGGAAAACACATGAAGAGATGCTGGATGATGTTTATTCAGGTATGCAGATTAATTTACTGTCAGTTAGCAACTTAATTAATCAGCTAATTGCTAACATGCTAAGAGGACGGCTCTTATTGGTCAGTGTGTAAACTGATTGTGGAGCTGAACACTTAACATGACTAAAATCTCACGGACGCACACGGCTAGACGTGCACACACATGTTTAGACGTGCACACAGTGTGTCAGGATGTGCTTTCATGTCAAACAAAGGATGGACTTGCAGCTGCAGCCGTCTAATTGAAGGACACGTTTAAGCGCTCATTAAGCTGTATTAGTGAAGCAGCCATTACACTGTCATCAGCAGCTCACCTCAGCCTGAGTTATGAGATGTGACATGTAATTTCCTAACGTGTGTGTGTGTGTGTGTGTGTGTGTGTGCTTCCGACTCTCCTGCCTCTGATCATAAAATTTAATCTTTGCTGGGGGGGACCAGTCGAGCCCGAATCCTCCTGGCTGTCACTCTGCTAACAGACGACAGATAAAGTGGAAATGGAGGCGCTGGAACATCACTTCACCGAAAATCACAACAGCAGATGATCCTCGACTATATTCTGTAATTTAAGAAACCATATTTTACGTGACTCCCACCCCGTCGTACGTTATAACTATTAGGCTGTTAGCGCACTGCTGCCGCGGGCTCCAGCGCTAATTTGACAGGTTCACAATAAATCGCCATTAAAAACGAACAATGTCAGGTTTTATTCGACGTTTGTTTTGTTTCATGTCATAAATGCAGCCAGAACACCCTCAGTATGTCCTTTCATGTTGTTTTTGGGCTACGTCCAAGCACATTCTGAGCATTTATCTACTCCTGTCACATTTTTCTCCACTGTGGGCTCATTTTTCACGACAATCTGACGTCCTGCACCTCTGTGGAAACAGAACAACCACGAAGAAGGAGAGAGAGCTTAGACGTGTCTGCTGTCGCTACGATACAGTTAGAAAGATGGAAATCAAAATTGAAAGTCGACCAACATTTTGTCCAAGTGTCCACAGGTGTTAACCAGTACAAACAATAAAAATAAAAATAAAAATAAATTAAAGCTGCAAGCAGCGTCGAACGGGCCCTCGCGCCCCCCCGCACCGCCACTGTGGACATGATCAGAACGTCTATAGCATGTAATAGTGTTTGTCTCATCCTGCTCTGCACATGTACCAAATTTCACGTCTGTAGGACAAACTGGTGATTTTATATGAGTATTTGAATATTTGTAGGGGGCGCTGTGGTGCCATTTCACCACGTCCATTCCTGATTTGTATGTCAAATGTTAGCTTTTGAGATTAATGAGGATTTGTGTGGATTTGGTGATTTTACGTGGATCCCTTCACCTCCAAAACCCATCTCGTTCCACGTGGCGAATTTGCTCAAAATGGCCGCCCTGCCACGCCCACACCGTGTGACGTAGCCACGAGATTTTAATAACTTATCATCCTGGAGGGGTCTAGATGACACACAGCGAATTTGGTGAAGATCGGGTAAAAATCCTGGGAGGAGTTCGTTAAACTCCAATGCCTGCGCACGGCGTTTTCTAGGGGGCGCCGTTGAGCCCCCTAGAAAAAATAAAAAATAATCTGATGCAAATGCTCAAATTTATGAACGAAACGAAGTCATTTTGATTAAATATCTCAACATTAAGCTTAGATTTGTTCTTGAACTTCACATCGTCACATATGATTAGTTCAAGGACCATCGGAAAGCTGTGAACTGTACGATTTTGTCTGTTTTTACAGGTTATGGCTGATAAATGGTGTCGTCTAGATTCAAGCGTTAACATAGGATGAACAGCTAAAAACCATTTATGTTTTCTTGTTTGACCTCAAAAGTCTGCCTGAAGGACGAGTCCCGACCCCATCGAGTCAAACCGAAGTGTTAAATTACTCCCATCAGCACCAGCATCCTCCTGTCAATTCCCATCATGCACCTCACCACTCCCTGCCGTCTCCATACCGACTGTACCATCCTCCATCCTCCCCTCCTTCTCCCGTTTCCCATAACTTCTGCCTCCTGAATCGGTCTGTTTTTAACCTCCAGGCTCTCTGTTATTCGACCTGATCAGTCCTCCGTGTCCTTCCTCCATCACTGCTGGTCATATGATCCCTCTGTCTCCTTACAGTAATGATTCTGAGAACCCGAGACCCCCCAGAGATGGAGGGAGGGAGGGAGGTGGAGAGGCATAGGAACACAGAGGGATGGCTGGATCGATAGCTTTTAACGGGAAGCTGCTCTCAGTTCAGGTTATGGATCTCTGACGTACTCTAACACACACACACACACCAACAGATACCGCTCATTTAAGGGCAAATAAACTAATATTTGCACACGAAACCAAAGTCTGAACCCTCAAACGGCCACTTTAAAGTGAAAAACCGGCTAAATGTCCTCACAAATATAGAAACACACTTTGCGGCGAGTGACTCTGGGAATCAGCTCAGCCTCGTTTGCGTCCAGCTGGATGGAAAAAACACAACAAACAAACGCCGAGTCGCATCACAACCAGGCGACGCCGTGATGTCCCGCGGCCGCTTTACCCTCCGTTACTTTCAGAATATCTGACTCGGACGGTGCTCAGATCCGCTTCGCCCACATCGTTTCCTGCGGAGCTGAACTGACCTTTAGACGAAGCACAACAAAGCCGTGACCCTTCGTTGTAAAGTCACAGATGCTCATAATTAGACACAAACACCCTGAATATTAAAGAGGGAAAAACAGCTAAAGCATCTGTGCGCATGATAACACAATCTAGGTAGATGAGCTGCAATTAAAAGAACAATTTACTGTTATTTTACAGATTCTACTTGTTAAATTAGTAAAGCATCAATTCGCATGTTCACTGTGGAAACCTGGACAGGCCAAAGCTGTAAAAAATGTCCAGATCAAATAAAATCTGTTTTTATGAAGGGTAGTTTTATTTTTTACAACATTTGACTGTAAAATTCCAGCATTTCCACTGTATTCATGAGTAAAAATATCATTATTTACAATCAAATCAGATTTAGATCCACTCCAGGTGTCATAACGTGGATCAAAAACTTTAGTATGACGTTAATTTTTTGAATGGCTTCATTAAATAAAGTTATTATACACACACGGAAAAAAATGGTTAAGATGGGAACTTTTTCCAGGTTTAGTTGACTTCATGTATACTATACTGCCTACAGTACTGGGACGCCTCTCCAAATAATTGAATTCAGGTGTTCAGGTGTTGTTTTTGGATAATTTGATGCTCCCAATTTTGTGGGAACAGTTTGGGGATGGCCCCTTCCTGTTCCAACATGGCTGCCACCAGTGCACAAAGCAAGGTCAATAAAGACATGGATGAGCCAGTTTGGTGTGAAAGAACTGGACTGACCTGCACAGAGTCCTGACCTCAACCTGATAGAACACCTTTGGGATGAATTAGAGTGGAGACTGAGAGCCAGGCCTTCTGGTCCAACATCAGTGCCTGACCTCACCAATGCGCTTCTGGAAGATGGTCAAAGATTCCCATGAACACACTCCTAAACCTTGTGGAAAGCCTTCCCAGAAGAGTTGAGGCTGTTAAGGCTGCAAAAGGTGGAACAACTCCATATTAAACCCTACGGATTAAGAATGGGACGCCATTAAAGTTCCTGTGCGTGTAAAGGCAGACATCCCAATACTTTTGGTAATGT
This sequence comes from Dascyllus trimaculatus, assembly GCA_024666655.1. NCBI lineage: Eukaryota > Metazoa > Chordata > Actinopteri > Pomacentridae > Dascyllus > Dascyllus trimaculatus. The sequence goes on from CM045450.1 coordinate 31,576,422, forward strand.
AGTATAGAACGACCCAACACTCAACACTGTAGGACTCTGAAGGATACTCAAGTCCCCAACATAAACAAACAAAAGATATTTTGTGTTGCAGTTTGACACCAAGATTTTAATTTGTCCCGAAAATATACATCAAATGCAAATATTGGTTATCCATCTCTTTGAATGTTAATAATCCGTATTGGTACAGGACTTGAGAAAACCTCATCAGCTGATTCCAAACAGGGATGCTAATGACTGATCGTTAATTGCTAAACTGCTGTGAATAATTTATCCTAAATAAAAAAATCTATTAACTCTGACTAGAGGCAATTCATGTTAGCTAGTAGAAAGCTCTGCGAGGGTGTAGCTAGTCAAGGGGCACCATGACAAAGACTTCTGTGACGACTAATGACTAATGACTTGGGCAGTGGAGGCCTAGTGGTTTGTGAAGTGAACTTGTAACCAGTGGGTCGCCGGTTCGAGTCCCCGGACTGGCAAGAGGTTGAATGAGAGCAACCGCTTGTCCCAGTCACAACTACTGTGGGCCCTTGAGCAAGGCCCTTAGCCTCTGACTGGACCACGGCAGCCTACTGCTCCTAGTCTGTATAGTTAAGGTTAACTATGAATAGGATGGGTCAAATGCAGAGAAGGAATTTCCCCAAAGGGATCAATAAAGATTCCAGAGTCCTGAACCTAGATGCTACTAGAACAGCGTTTCTTTACTCGACTACCTGATGCAACCCAGTAAAAACAGCTCTACTAACATATTAAGTGATGTTCGTTGTACGTTTTAACGACGAATCGATTGATATCTTGCGATGTGAAGTAATATTTTCCAACAGAAACACGCTTTACTGCATCTCTTCGCTGCAAATTCCTCACATGGGCACAGCTGTAGTTTTTTGGGAGCCGTAACATGAAGTCAGACAGCAGAAAGGAGGCCAGATAAACACTTTAAAAACCAGGTCAACCATCGCTCATGTAAATTCAGTCATGGTGTTATAATCACAGCTAATCTGTTGTACATGTATGATTAGAGAGGAAGGGCCTTCACCACTCATTTACAGCCATAAATATCAGAGCGGGTTGACGTTCTTCTCAGGTGCTTCTCAAGAACACCGAGGCAGCTGTGTTCTTTTTTTAAACATACGCTCTGGAAAAATAAATAAAAAAACACACAAACAGAGCTGGCAGTTCGCCGACGTGCTCCGACAGCTGAGCAGCATCTGTTCTTCAGGACCATTCTGCAGCTAAACATCGGACGCTTCAGCGCCGTTTCTCTACCTGCAGCCGAGACGCTTCATTAATCTGCAGAGTTGTGCAATTTTTGTTGCACAGGTTGAGAACGAAATCAACCAAGGGGCAAATTACCCCGAACGGCATCGACTTGTACATCGAACGAAAAAATAATAAGTGAATAAACCTCCCGTCCTGTAGCAGATCTGTGGTTTTGATGTCGGTAAATGTCTGCAGGTTTGTTCTCGTGCAGCCGAAACAGAAAGAAAAAGATAGCGGAGGGCAGAATGTGCAAGATCTGCTGAGACGAATCTGCATCAGGCTCGGCCGAAACATCTGAAAAAGAAGAGATAAAAGTGGGAGCAGCTTAACGACGGAAAGCAGATGTGCTGAGTCGGAAACCGTCGCCGAAACGCCGCTCTGCTTCGTTTTCATCCCTCTTTGCCGCTGCAGAAACCGACACTGACAGGCGGCCTCCTCCATCGACGACGCTGCACAACAGCATGGATTTATATTAAACAAAGAGTTCGGATCGCCTCTTCTCTCCGAGCATCGACCTTGAGGGCCGGTTCGTGCAGACGGATGAGAAATCCATCGCGGGAGAGTCAATAAGTTTGTCCCAATTGGGCAAACAAAAGGCAGCGAATGCGTAAAGCCAACCTGAGGCCTCCTCTGCTGCCGACCTGCCTGCGTTTCCACATCTCCATCACTCCCGACGTTCAAACGCATAATCCGGCGATTCACACAAACATCGGCCTATTCATGACGCGAATCTGAATGCGAGAACCCCGAGATCAAAGCGAGGCTCACGCTGAGCAGCATCGGGCCATATCTGCTGCCTCCAATCTCAATTATGAGCCTTTCATAATCCCTGTTATTATAAGGGAGCAGTAATCAAACCTCCTGACTGGGCTCGGAGCCGAACACCAGCCGGCAGTTTGAGCTGAATGCAGATCGAGACGATGGCGGCGCAGCAACCATCACAACATGATGATTATTCTGTAGATTATTCTCCGGATTAATCGATTATATAAGTCAGAATATGCTAAGAAAAATAAAAGAAATACCCATCAGTGTTTCCAAAAGCTTAAGACGGCAAAGGTCTTATTTTGTCCGAAGATATTTAGGAATTCAGAAACCAGAAAAAGTTCACAATTAAGCAAATTAAGAATAACTGTTGCAGCTCTAGATGGATTAGTTTTCTTTTAAAGCACTGTGATGGGCATTTTCACTATCCTGTGACATTTTACAGGAAAAAAATAATCAAAAACAATCAGTAAATTATTCAAGAATCAAAATAATTGTCAGTTGTCTCCCTAAAGAAAAGTAAAAATACAGATTTATTAGCAGTTTCAATTGAATTCGTGTTAAAAATCACGTCACAAAACAAATAAACCACAGCGAGACTTGAAACTGTAATCGAACTGGACTGAAACAAATGATTAATTTCACTGTTGACTGATCTGTCAGGTATTTTCGGGATTAATCAATTGGTGGTTTGGTCTCTAAAAAGCTAGAAACTGGTGAAAAAATGTCAATAAATGTCTTGTTTTGTCCAAATATGTCCAGTTTACTGTCACAGAGGAGAAAAGAAACCAGAAAATAGTCACAAATTAAGTCTTTTGATGAAAAAAAAACACTCAAACTAATTAATTTATGATCAAAATAGTTAATAGTTGACAACTAATCGATAAGGCAACCTTATCAGTCTAGTCTTTACACCTGTGTTCATGATCAATCATTAGTTGGTTGACACCTGTGAATAATTTAACCAATTAAAAATACATATCAACTTTGACTACAGGGACTTTAGTGTTTCTAAACATAGAGCATTGAGGGCTTTAGATAGTGAAGGGGCACCATGACAAAGACTCCTGTGGCAGTTAATGGTAAATATTCTTTTTCAACATTCTGTGACACTTTAAAGAAAAAAAAACAATAAAAATAAGAACAAAAATGAAAATAATTGCTAGCTGTTGCCTTGAAGAGCACCAGGAATGCAGATTTAATGAGTTTCATTTGAATTCATGGTAGATTATCATGTCACACCGTAGCAAGAGTCTAACTGTAGGTGAACTGGAATGGAAATAATGATTATTTCACTGCCTCTAGCGCGGCAGCTCCTAACAGCCTCCCAGCTTCTTAGACAACCGGAGATAAGAATGCCAGCCCAACCGTGCGTATGTCGCTCAGGAAGGAAAGAGAAGTCCGTCATTGTCGCTGTCTGTCGCGTGGAGACCCAAAATGTCATGTGGTCAGAGGGGGTTACCCCGAAAACAAGAGTGCCCTCTGGTGGCTTTTAGAGTAAACCACATTTAATTGTCCACCTGGTTAGACTTGCATTAAAAACAATCCTGGATCCAGACGGTGATCCGGATCAGTCCCAACATTTCATCATGTGTTCCTCATCCCATTTCACACATTTCCTGAAAATTGCATCCAAATCCGTCCATGAGTTTTCGAGTTATTTTGCACACAAACAAACAAACCAACGTCAGCCATCACATAACCTCCTTGGCGGAGTTAAAGATGTTTCACCAAGCTGGATGTATCTTCCAACAACTTGCTGCTCTGTTCACCGTTTTTGAGCCATGCTGCGTTTCATTTATTGATCCAGGATGTTTGATTGATAAGATTTGGCTACTTTTCCTGACAGATCACACATGACGAGTTACAGGACTGTCAAAAACGTCAAATTTCAATTTCTGTTTTCGGTTTCAAGCTGAAAAATGGTTGAATTCTTGCAATTTCAAGGCAGATTTGGGGGTTTTCAGGGTTAAAATAACTTCTACTTCTTCACCTGAATTTGGTACCTATATGTGCTGTTTTCTAGGAGCATTTTAAATGTCGATATTGCTGTCGATCATGTTCATTTACTTGTAGGAAGCCAAATTTGGATCATTGAGTAGCACTAGTATGGAAATATTGGTTTAGATGCAGTTTTATACCCCTAACATGTAGGAATAAGACAGCTGGATTAGTCCTGCTCATTCTGCATGTATTTTTCTTTTTCCGTCCTTCGAACTCGAAATCGGGAAAAAGAGTCACAAAAAAGCCCAGTGGAACCAAACGTTTGCATTTTAAGTTGGTGGGAGAGTTTAAAAACCCTGAAATGGTGACAAATTTAATGCAGGAGGACGTGAAATATTCAACGTTTGACTCTAAACGCCTGCGAGAGACGTTGGTTTCAATAGTTAATGTTTCCCGTTTGATCTTGTCCTTGATGCAGCTTATTGAAGCGGAGCTAGAGTCAGCTTTTATTCCCAAAGGATCAGGTTTAATGTAGAAGTTATTTATAAGTAGTTTGATGTGATCGATAAGATTCCCAGGAGATGCGCAGCTGCGATAAATCCCTTTTGGTGTAAGTTATGATCAAAGTTTATTTAGGTTCAGGCACAAAAACAACTTGGAAATCAGGGTTTGTGTTAAAATTAAGACTTTCTTAAGATAAAGGACCTTTTTGGTCACAGTTGTGGTTTTATTCAGGCAGGAAACGATCATCAGTTTGACACAGGAATCAGTCAAACAGCAGTCGTAAGTGTGAAATTCCACCCGTCCATCCACCCCAACCTCCTCCCTAAACCCACTTCATACCGGCATGACGACGTCACCTTAAGAAAGCATTTTATACCAAACTAGGACCAGTAAACTGGAAGAAAAAATCTGTAAAACAAACAAAAATAAATGTTAAAAACCTGGCAGAAAATTTGCGAGAAGAAAATACATAAAAAATTGTGAAATACTTAAAAAAAAATGACAAAAATCTGTAAAATAATCTTATATTTAAGATGACAGTGTAAGTTTTTGGTCACCAAGTGTAAAATAATTTTTTAATATTTGTGAAAATACAGATTTTGATGTGGACCTTATGTACGGCTTTGCACTGTTGTTTGTATTCCACTGATAAATGTATTTATTGTAAATGAAAACGTTTATTTCTGATATTACTAAATAAAATGTGATTTAACGAAATCAGGAAAATCTGTAAAATAGAAAAACATATACATAGCATTTTTCAACTTAAGTTTTCTTTCAAATGTGACAATTATCTGTAAAATAATGACATTTTTTCACTGATTTAAATAAAGAATAGTGTTATTTTACATTGTTATTTGGGGGGGTTAACATGTAAAAATTAGTTTTCTTTAATTTTAGTAACAATTACATGTAATTTACTGAAAAAGGGCAAATATGAAAAAAAACATCAAAAAATGATTTACCATTTTTCAATCCTTAATATACATGTTTCTGAAAATATCAACAAAATAATGACTTTTTGTTGCTTTAAATACAATAGAAATAGTATAATTTTTCAAGCAATCACTGTCAAAGAACAAATTACAATTTGTAAAATTACAGATTTGATTTACAGCTTTGGTCTGTTTCTTAAGAGTTAATATGTACATTGATTTATTTTCCTTTGATTTAATTTTTCTCTTATCTGCACTGTAACTTTTATGTTTAAATTTTAAAAGGTCCTTATATTTTAACTTCTTTTTCAATCATTTTGTTTTAATGTCTTTGTGAAGGACTTTGAATCACCTTGTTGTTGAAATGTGCTGTATAAATAAACTTGCTTGCTTGATTTTGCTAGATATTATCTGTAAAATGTAAATGAAACAGAGAAAATACTTAAAATAACAGTAACTTGTTATGAAAAATAAGCTAATAACCGCTATAAACAGTTAAAAGGTGCAGCATGGTTCACCACATCATCAAATAGTCATGATTAAACGGTGGTTTTTAGCAGTTTATGGATTTATTTTGTGTTAATTAATGATTAAATGTGTTAAATAATGGAGAAATAATGGTCCCAGTTGCATAAAGAGAGAACAAGCTGTGACATTTATCTCTTTATAAGGCAACAGGGGAAAAATATAGTGCAAAGTTCGTCTCAAACAAAGCAAAGGCTTCGTATTTCTAATGGATTCTAATGAGCTCCTCCACTTAGATGATGTTTATTTAAAGCATATCATTATTTTACTATTTAATTACCTTCAACATAAACTCCTGTGCAGCTTCCTTTAAACTGAAGCTGCAGCAGAACTTTAATCCTGCTTCCATCAGAGCCTCGCATCCATCGCCGAGCCGCGTCGTCCGTCTTGTGTCCACATTTAATTTACTAATGCGGCGGCCGTGGATCTATCAAGCCATTCACGACGCCGATGCTAATACGTTTCCCCGCCGAGCCTCCACTCATTTGATTTATTTCCATGACGGAGCAGCCGGATACGTCGCTAAACGAAGACGATGAGTCACCGTCAGCCGCCGCTGCCGTGACTCATCAGTTGTAATCTGTGCTTCAGGATTAGATCATTTTCACACGTTTCTCACAGCAGCAGGAAAACGAGCAGTTTCTTCTTCACTTCCTCGCTTAGACACTTCTTTTACTGTCTTGCTCTGTGTGTTTTAACTCTGGTGAGAGTATCACATTAGCTGTAAGTATCTCGACTGAAAAACCTTGTGTCAAAGTAGAATTTAGAACAACTAACTTCTTTATTACCTTCAACATTTGATCCTTAAATTTATTCAAAATGCTTTGCACCTGCTCTGCACCGACTTCCTGGTAAATCCAAACTTACATTTAAGGTTCTGCTTGTTGTCCGTTAGTCTCTGAGTGAATCTGGGAACAGAACACATCAGAGATCTGTTTAATGAAGCCTGGAAGCTCAGTCAGAACCACAACCAGCTCCTCTTAGACCTTAACTTCAGTTTAGTTGCAAACTCCAGCAGCACAAAGTCTATCGTTCATGGGTCCGTGTACGTCGCAGCCATTCGTTTCTTATTTTGAGATTTCAAAATAAAAACGAAAAATAAACCGATTCCCGTTTTTTTCAGTGATAATACAAAATGAAAAACGGAAAACAGGCCCTAATTCATTATCCATTATCTATTATCCGATTTAATTACATGTGTTTGTAAATGGAAATTAAAATTAAAATACACCTGTGGAAAACTTATTTCTCTACTTCCTGTTGGTTTCGGCTCCGTGACCCGTCTGACTTCTGATGAGGAAGGATCTGGTATCTAAAGCTCCAGTGTTAGCTCACTGTTAGCAGACCTTGCTGTGTGCCGTGGCCTGATGAAGACCCACTGTGGGGTCCAAACGTTGCTTGGCTCACATTGTTCACTATTTCACAGTGGACTTTTCACCAGCGTGGGTTTATTTGTCCCTTTGGAGGGACCTTGTGGTGCCGCTAGCTCTGCCGCTAGCGCTAAATTGCTAGCGTTCGGCTGCTTTTCAGGACGTTTTTGGGGAGGTTTGGAGGTTTTCTGTTACTTTAGCTTTGCCAGAATGCAAAGCGCTAAATCGCTAGCTCCTCTTCAGAAGTCAGACGGGTCACGGAGCCAAAACCAACAGGAAATAGAGAAATAAGTTTTCCACGGGTGTATTTTAATTTTAATTTCTATTTACAAACACATCTAATTAAATCAGATAATGGATAATGGATAAAGAATTAGGGCCCGTTTTCCGTTTTTCATTTTGTATTATCACTGAAAAAAACAGGAATCGGTTTATTTTTCGTTTTTATTTTGAAATCTCAAAATTAGAAAACGAATGGCACGGACCGTTCATGTCTGTATGAAAGCTGTGCAGTGGTGGAAATAGAAACAAGAGGCCGAAACATGCAGGCTGCATGTAACAGGAGGGGGTACAGGTGAAATAAGGCGTCTAAAACCTTCAGCCCGTCAGTTTCCAACATTCAGACGCCGTTCAAATCGAGAGGCGCCTGGCTGCAGACCTCCACTGTGAGGACAGGAAATGCACAGGATGCATTACAAAATAAAATTGCGTAGTAATGCTAATGCATTAGCAATACAACGTAAAATCTACTAGACCATTGTCTACAGTATATATCGTTTTAATTTATATATTAAACTTGTGATTATTTTGAGAATGAGCCCCATTGTGAGTTTTTAAGCCTGCTAACAGAATAATCCTTAAATGTTATTTTTAATGCACAGCTACAGTCATAAGAATAGAACAAAGACGTGCTACAGGTAATGAAGACGACACAATAATTACCAATATATTGACAAAGTCGGCGACCGGGGACATTAAATAACAAAAGTGTGACCGTTAGATTCCCGTAAAACTACTTCTATCCTGCTACAGAACCGTCAGAGCCAGCGGCAGATTTCAGAAAGTCTATCCGAGCTAAGGCTGCTGTCAGCGGGGAGCTGTGAGCGCTGACCGCCCGGTAGTAGCTGTCTAACGGGGACACTCACATCTCCGAAACCACAGATTTGACGTTTATACAACCACTTTATTGCCTCAAATAATCTTAAAACTAAATTTTGTACGCATACTGAGAAACAGCCACAACCACTTGCATTAAATGGCTGCTTCTATGTTTGGTTTAATTAGCGGTTAGCAAACCAACTTCACATGCGTCACCACCACCTACCGGACTGGACGCTTTAAATGTCCTTTCCTTTTTTTTACCCGTTACTTCCTGTCCTCACAGTGGAGGTCTGCAGCCTTGTTCAAATCTCTTCAGAGCTCATTATCTGCTCATAATAGTTTAATCTGTTTCCACGCTCAGGCAGACAAACACTAAATCGATTCAAGCTAACCAAACCGAGTTTTACTTTGCTAAATTTCCCCGAGAAAAGTACGAGGGCTTTTTTGATTCGTGGCGACGGAGGCTCGTTTCCAACGAAAGCCGCATCAAGTCTGAGGGTCCAGATCCATTTGCGCTGCGGAGCTACAGAGCGAACGGATCCCAAAATAGCCGAGGCCTTGTTAAATATTTCAGCAAGTCAGATGGCAGCATAAGGAGGAAGAGGAGGAGGAGGAGGAGGAAGAGGAATAGAACATCAAAATCAGCCCCAAACAACAACACAGGGCTCAGTGATGGAGCACTTTTATGTTGCTGCTGATGAAGCTCTGCGTTTTCCAGACTTGTAGCTGCTTCTGCAGACAGAAAACACCACAGAGAGAAAGTCTGCCGCTATGAAAACCATCCCACCGAGTCGCCAAAGCCACAGCCTCCATGCTCTGGGCTCGAACTGCCTCCATCTGCACACGGAGACACGCAATCTAAACAGCTCGCTGGGTTCCCGACCACATTCGCCGCCTCATCAGACCTAATGGAGCTCCGGCTTCCTGCTGGCTTCGGGCCTGAAACGGGTTTTACGGCTGGAAGGTAGCGGCGGTCGAACGTACGAGGCCTTTACATCGGCGCCTGTCTGGAACCAACATCACAGACGGCAGGCTCTGCTTGTTGTTTACTTGTAACCGAGCGAGAGACGCCTTCAATTATCTATTTTTAGACTCTTTTTCTGGCAACGCATGACACGTTTTTGATGTCTGTGAAATCTTTTTGATCTGCGCTGAAACACAGAATCTGTAAAACGCACCTGATATCCGCCTCTACGGAGACTTCCAGCTCATTGCTCCCTGTAAACCCACTTCCAGGGTGTTTTGACGGACGGCAATTTAATCCTCGGAAGCACAAAACCTGTTCAGAAGGTGTGGAAGGCAGATTATCGTCGAAACAAATCACCGTTTATCAGCCGGAAACAGTAAAAACAGAAGGACTTTCAACCTCCCGGTGCTTTTTGAGCCATAAAGCAGGTCATCTTTATCAATTTATCAGCCAGACAAGTTATCTTTTAAAGAAATCGACAGAATTGCACCATTTTTCAGCAGGAAACTTGAAAAAAACGGCAAAAATCATGACTTTCTCAACATTCTGATGGTTTTTGAACGCATTGAATAACTTAAATATTAAAGCATTTGCAGATTCTGTGAAAAGCAAATGTCACACAATGCAAACAAAATATCCTCCAATTTGTGGAGGCAGCGTTTGCAGTAAAAAAAAAAAAAATTGGTGTTTTCGGTCCGTGTACGTCGCGGCCATTCGTTTTCTTATTTTGAGATTTCAAAATAAAAACGAAAAATAAACCGTTTCCCTTTTTTCAGTGATAATACAAAATGAAACACGGAAAACGGGCCCTAATTCATTATCCATTATCTGTTATCCGATTTAATTAGATGTGTTTGTAAATGGAAATTAAAATTAAAATACACCCATGGAAAACTTATTTCTCTACTTCCTGTTGGTTTTTGCTCCGTGACCCGTCTGACTTCTGATGAGGAAGGATCTGGTATCTAAAGCTCCAGTGTTAGCTCACTGTTAGCAGACCTTGCTGTGTGCCGTGGCCTGATGAAGACCCACTGTGGGGTCCAAGCGTTGCTTGGCTCACATTGTTCACTATTTCACAGTGGACTTTTCACCAGTGTGGGGTTTATTTGTCCCTTTGGAGGGACCTTGTGGTGCCGCTAGCTCTGCCACTAGCGCTAAATCGCTAGCGTTCGGCTGCTTTTCAGGACGTTTTTGGGGAGGTTTGGAGGTTTTCTGTTACTTTAGCTGGTGAAACATCCATCTATCCATCCATCCATCATCTATACACCACTTAATCCTCTGTAGGGTCACGGGGGGACTGGAGTCTATCCCAGTCGACTCGGACGAAGGCAGGGGACACCCTGAACAGGTCGCTAGCCTATCACAGGGCTACACATAGAGACAAACAAGCACACTCTCATTCACACCAATGGACAATTTAGAATCATCAGTTAACCTCAGCATGTTTTTGGACTGTGGGAGGAAGCCGGAGAACCTGGTGAGAACATGCAAACTCCACACAGGAAGATCCCAGGCGTCCTAACCGGGACGTGAACCGGGGATCTTCTAGCTGTGAGACGACGCTGCTAACCACCGAGCCACAGTGCAGCCCCACTAGAAACATGGAAATAGTTAAATATCTGTAGTATGAGGAGACAAAAACGTCACAAAGAGGGGCTAAATGCAACACAAATGAGAACCAAAACGACCACAAGTTGTCAGAAAGTTGTTGGAAGATACATCCAGCACGGTGAAACATGCTACAGCTGATGAGCAGAGGAGAGAGAAAAGGTCTGTAGAGGCTTTTAAACATGGAGATAGTTAAATATGTAGAGTGTGCACAGACGGGTTGCAAGATACCAAAACACGAAAAGGTAATTCGGTTGAATCAGAACCTTTTCCTGCTTCACATCTATTCATGATAATAAAATGTGGACGAACCTGAACATATGAAAAAAGGAAAAATGGTTACAGACGAGGAGCCTTTTCAGATTGTACCGGTCCGGTCAGGTCAGTCACATAAAGTCCGATTAAATCCTTTCTGAGAGGCTCTGAGGTTTTTATTTCAGATGAATGCAACTGAAAACACTTAATACTGTAGGGAAATGTAACAGAACATCCAAGGCCACCAACGAGATGATGAGTTTTGAAAGCAAGAAGAAGCTTTAAGGGGAAAAAAAGCATCTGATCTGCCTCATGAAGCTGTTAGTGGTAAGAAAACAGACTCTACAGGAAGGATTTATGCTGCGGTTTGCACGTCGGGAGCCGCGCATGTGTTGCAATCTCACATCTTAAGTTCGTACGGATGCGTTAAAGTGGGTCAGCATAATCAATTTCCAACTTTCCCTCTGATCTAATAATAGAACTACAGGAGTTTATCGGGAGCGAAGGAAGCAGCGAGACACCGAAAGCCTCTTAGACGCAGAAGAAGATGAAGAAGAAGAAGAAGAAGCAGCGGGAGACGATTAAGTCGTGAAAACAAAACGCTGCGATGGTTTAATATGACATCAGCGCTCCAGGTTCGTATTGATCCGTTCTGGGAAGGGACGGTCAGATATTTACGACCGACTCCACTTCCATCTGTACATCCGGCCTGTTTACTTACTTACTTAACTCACATCCTCCTGGTTCTTTCTCCTTTTTTTAATCCCCTCGTTTATCTTTTCTCGCTTTACATCTCGATCACCAGATTAAAAATTACAAGCCTTAAAATGACAGGAAGTAATTTAAGGAGCCCGTTTCCTCCTGTTAATTAAAGACATTTCGCAAAATATAATAAAACAATCAAACTATTTAAGTTGCAAACATTGTATTACCCATTGATCCATTTACTACCTTGTCAGAAAAGATGTAATTTTTTGGTTTTGTTTAGTTTTTTAGCTGTTTTAACACAGTAAAACAGTGTAATTTAGGAGGTTATTGGCATTTTTACAGCTCTACAAACTCCCCAAATCTCAATCTAATCCAACATCTACACGCTAAATTTATAATTAATAAATAAATAATGAAATAATGGAAAATATCTGTAAAATAATAATATTTTTTAGCTTAACTACTGGCTGATGTTGCAAGAGAATACATTTTTATCACAGTGTTGGGCTGTGTGTTTGTTTGTATGTTTGTTTTCATGTTGTTCTCATGGTGGTAAAAATACAAGCAGAGATCACTGATGGTTCTTCAAGGTTGTTCTAGTCGCTGAACATTTATGGAACTACAAACGTATCCCTGTGGTTTTCTTTCCTAACCAGCGTTGGTTTGTTTGTTTGTTTGTTTGTTGTGTTCAAAATAACTCGAAAACTCATGGACAGATTTGGATGAAAATTTCAGGAAACGTGTGAAATGGGACAAGGAAGAAATGATGAAATGCTGGGACTGATCCGGACCACCGTCTGGATCCAGGATTTTTCTTTTAATGTAAGTGTACCCGGGTGGACAATTAAATGCGGTTTACACTAAAATCCACCAGAAGGCACTCTTGTTTTTGGGGTAACCCCCTCTGACCACATGACATTTTGGGGCTCCAGGCGACAGACAGCGACAGTGACGGAGTTCTCTTTCCCTCCTGAGCGACATACGCACGGTTGGGCCGGCATTCTTATCTCCGGTTGTCTAAGAAGCTGGGAGGCTGTTAGGATCTGCCGCGCTAGAGGCCGCGCCTGTTCATTAGGTCGGATGGAGTGAAGGCCGCATTGTTGGTAGGACATTTGAACTGTATGTAATTACATTTGTATCTGTAACGTTCCATAGAAAATATGTGAACTGGGAGATTGTGTTGGGGGAGGACTGAAGCTCCTTGGCGGAGGTATGAGCTCTCTGAGGGCTTTTCTAGTTGGCTAACTGATTAACATTCTCGCTAAAAAAAAATTAGAAAAATGGTGCTGTTTAAAGGCAACTGGCAGCTAATGGCAATAATGTTTTCTTGCATTCTTGCGTTGATGACGTGAATCAATCTCGAAATATCAACGCAACATTAACCACTACCTTACTATTTATCGTCTCTCTTGCCGGAGAGGAGCTTTACTGATGACTAGACCTTCAAATTGATGTACAAGTGTTTTCAGTTTGCGTCGTTCCAGCAGCACTACACTGATGATTTCAGTCTATATAACCTGAAAACAAAGAGAGCCTTGAACGTAAAACTGATCAGCCCCGAGAATCTTCTATGTTTGCTGCTTTTCTTGGCTGCAAACGTTTCTGATTTAATTGAAACACTCGGAGACGATCTTTTGGAAGGACGAACCAGAACATTGAGCTGCTAAATAGAGAGATATATAGTAGTATTGGATTTACAGCATCAGCGCTCCACGTTATAGATCTTTAAAGTGGGAGGATCCATTTCCAGAAGAGTATTCGGAGCATAAAACGTGGAGCACCTCGCTAACCCTCCCGGAAATGGTTTTGTTTATTCATAGCAATTAAGCTAATGTCTCCAAATGTACGTGCTAATGATTTATTGATGTCAAAATGCTTCGCCATTAAATCCATCCCAAATAATCCACCTCTTGTTTCCAGAAAGGGCCGACCCAACCCCATCCATCCATCCGTCCATCCATTAACCCTCCACTCATCTGTCCGCCCAGCTTCACCCCCTCCTCCCTTAGTGAAGGTTGATGTCTCGCTCGCATTAGCATCCTTCTCCTTCCCCCTCCTCCCTCGTCTTCGCAGAGATCCAGAGAGTGCATTAGCCGATTAAACCGAGGAGGAGAGATGAAGCACCTCCTGTCTTTACGCCAACTCCCCTCCAGCTACAGCGCCTTCCCTCCCTCCCTCCATCTTCCTCGGTGCTTCTCAGTTTTATCGCACAAACCTCTCTCTTAATTTCTCTCAAGTGTCTGCTGGATTTCACTTGGAACGCATTTTCTCTAATTTTCCTCCATCGTCCTTTTCCATCTTGGATTCTCTTTCCGTTCCTCCTGCCCCTTTGTTTGTTGAAAATACCAATTCAGATTCCACGTCAGACAGATCTAAACTGACACGACATCCGATACTTGAACACGAACTGGATGCTCCGGATCGACAGAACGTTTGGCTTTCTGTGACTCGACTTTTGAAAAACTTGACTCCGGTTGACGCGACAGCTCAGCAACCTGCCATCCCGCCGGCTTCTGCAGAAACGAGCAATCAGCAGCTCGACCCGTCAAATGTACAGTGACTCAGCAGCGGCGGTGGAACTGGGAATAAAAGCACTTTTGAGTCGTCTAATAATAAATGCAAAAACACAACATCAAACTGAATGATGCATGTGTAATTCCTGCTGATTTCTATTTTTCTAGCGATGAAGTTTGCACAGCAGCAGCTTCTCTTAACACGACCACGTTAAGGGAGGATTCGAGGAACCTGAGAAAGAGCTGACGAATGGGTTGACCTGGGCTACAAACTCCTCAGATCCAAATCTAATCCAGCATCAATAGAAAAAAATGGTAAAAAAAAAACTGGCTGCAAAATGTGCAAGAAAAATGGCAATATAGGGTAAAGTTCTAAAACGGTAAGCTATGGTAAAAGTATGCAAATATCTACAAAATAATGTTCGTTTGTTTTTTTCCATTTTATTATAGTGAAACTGTACAATTTAATGGTCACATGCTGTCCATCCATCCATCCATCCAACCATCCATCCATCCATCCATCCATCATCCATCCATCCAACCCATCCATCCATCCATCCATCCCTCATCCATCCATCCATCCATCCTCCATCCATCCATCCATCCATCCATCCATCCATCCATCCATCCATCCATCCATCCATCCATTCATCCATCCATCCATCATCGGGTCGTGGAGGCAGCAGCCTAAGCAGAGAGGCCCAGACTTCCCTCGCCCCAGACACCTCCTCCAGCTTTTCCGGTGTTCGAAAACCCTTATAGATAGTTCAAGATCAAGGACTGTGACGTCGCCCGGTATGGCGTAGCCGGTGCCCCACCCTAGAGACACGCCTGGGGTTGGGGCTCGCATGCAAGCGCCTGGTGGCCGGGCCTTTGCCCACCGAGGGGCTCAGCCCGAGCGGACAACGTGGGCCCGACCTCCTGCAGGCCCACCACCTGCACAGGGAACCACAGGGGCCGGGTGCAATGCGGATCAGACAGCAGTCGAGGGCGGGGGCCTCGGTGACCCGATCCCCAGACAAAGCTTTTGTGTCCACATGTTGTAAAAGAATGAATTACTAGTTGTGAAAATACAGATTTCAGATGTGAACGTTATTTTTTACAGGTCTACAAACGACCAAGATCCCAGTCTGATCCAATATCTATGCACTGCAAAATTAAAAAATAAAAAAATATAATACATAAATAAAATTAAAAATTGAAAATCTGGCAGCAAAGGTCCAAGATTTTAAAAAAAGGAATATTGTAATGTTTAAAAACAACAGTAAATATCAGTAAAATAAAAATATTTTTAGCAGATTTTATTTAATTTTATAATAAATAGATTATTATTTATAAAAAATAAAGATTTTTGATGTGGACAGTTTTTTTTTTGACAGTTACCATGTAAAAAATACTTTTTTACAATTTTTTTTCCAGATATTACTTGTAAATTAACAAAACAAATACATTCTAAAATGACAGTTAAAAAATAATTTTAAAATTTTAATCCTTATCATACATAACCTTTTCTTCAAACAACCGCAAATATCCATAACATAAATAATAATACAATAAATAATATTTTAGTTAAATACAATAAAAAATACTGTAATTTTATGGTTTAAAGACAGATTTTTTTTTACTAGACATTATCTGTAATTTAACAAAACAAGGAAAATCTGTAAAATAACAATTAAAAATATTTTGTAATTCTTAATATACATCATTTTTCTTTTAAATAGCAGCAAATATGTGTAAATAATTAAATACAAATAAAAATGCACGCTGTAAAATAACAAATTACTAATTGTTATTTATTTACAGTTTTGACCTTTTTAACATTTATTTTTGATTGTTTTCAGCCGTTACCATGCAGCTCCAGTCTGCACAGAACAAAACAAACTGGGACTGAATCCAGCAGACGTCTGGAACCTACATTATTTGGGTTGACTTGAATTAATCACAAATTTGTTTGCAAAATCTGTTTTTCTTGGTCTTGTAGAGAAACTCCTGAAGCTCATTTGTTGTAAAGTTATGTTTCATCCAATGTCTTGACAATTACTTTCTTTAAAAACAGATTGTTCCATTGACTAACTAACAGCTGTTGAGTCGTCACAATAATATTGACCATCATAGAAAACTGACAACATTCACTGGAGAGGCTTGGATCAGGACTGTCTTGGTGTTTTTCCCTCACTGATTCATCCGTCATCAATACTTCTGCCAATTTACTTTGTGTTGACGGATCATTTCAGGGATTCTACAGTCCTGGTTGGTTTCTGGGGAAATAATTAAACTGCTGTGTACAGATGAGGTCAACAAACGCTTTACAGTGACGATCCTCAGGAGGCCAATTTCTGAACAGGTCAATCCAAAACAAAAGGGATCAATCCTCTGCTGTAACGGGCTCAACGTCAGAGTGAGGAAACGATACTGACCTCTGTGACTCTGACTGTTGGTTTGTGAAGCCGCTGATCGTCCGGATTTTCACCGACGATCTTAAGAGTGACTCGGAATTATGGAAGACGGAAAACGATCCATTGGAGCTCACAGAAACTCGGATAACGTACTTTTACAACGGTGCTGAGCAAATGAAGCAGCTCAGGCTTACGAAAGATTCAAGGTGGATGGATTCAACAGCAAAAAACCACATCGAGTTCCAGAAATGTGAAGCAGCAGTTAGAGCAGGTTCACCAAGAGAAGATGGAAAAACATCTGGAACCTATGGAAGCGACCTGCTGCTGGTATGATGGTAGGGAATGTTATCTTGGACACTTTGGGCTCCTTAATACCAACAGACGTGGCCTGAATTCCAAAATCTGTCTCAATATCTCCACAGCAACACTTGACCAGAGCTGGGTATCAAACCTTGACAGTTTTTGGGCGACAAACATCACAAAACATCCAAAGTACCAGACTTCATTCAAAATTCTTCCAATTTTAGAAGGATTTTGCTCTGGTCAAAGTCACAAATTTGTGTCCCTACTAGGGGTGTAACAATATACCGAACCAAATCAAACCGTTCAGTACAGAGGTGAACCACAGTATGAAACTTTTAAGACTATTAAGAATGACCAATGTACAGAAAAGTTTTAATTGTGAACCTCGTAGTGCCCACAGTTGTGGTGGACCTTCTCCGTCTCACAGTTGAACAGTATTGCGGAACTAAAAACAAGTAGGAGTTTCCAGGTGAACACAGGATGTGACGGACCATTTGTTCTCCTGCTTCTGTGACGTATGGTTAGCCAATGGGATGGCTAATGCTAACAGCCAGAAGCCGGAGCTGGAAGACGCTCCGCCGTGGTTAAAACCACCCGTCTGGGATCACTTGGGTTTCCTGGTAAAGTATGAAAAAGGAGTAAAACAAGTGGACCAGACCAAAGCTGTAAGGAGCTCCAAACGTGGAGAAAGTATGGTGTTTATTATTGGTCATAACTCTGGTTTTACTTGGCCGATCAACACAATTCAAAGACTGGTAGATAGTTAGAAATCCACACTTTGGACACAAGTTGAAGCGGAGACTCAGCGAGGCGTCTTGATGCTACGTCATCTTAAATCGGTCAGGTCATTTTGACGTGTCGGTGTGTCCGTCAAGTCCAGAGGGTTCTGTACCAAGATACATACCACAATGTGATTTTTGTGTACCGTTACACCCCTAGTCCCTACACAAAAAAATCCACACTACTGGACTTCATTTAAAATTCTGTCAGTTTTAGATCAAATTTTGTTCTGAGGTCTATTCAGGTAGGTAGCAGGCACAGGACCAGCATGCACCTGGGTGGGCCTCTGGTTTTTTACCTGAGCAGGAGGATGGCGCCTTTGTTCTTTTGCTTGCCTGATATTAAATAAAATGAGAAGAAGCGCAACACTCTGGTATGGACAGTGACTCTTTGGCCTGTGTAAACCACATACCCATGGTGCATCAGTGGCCTTTTGATTATTTAGTTAAAGTTGAGTTTACTTTTTAGACAAACAGCCACTACAGGCAATATTCGAGTCATTTTTTAACTATTTTTTTATCATTCTGTACAAGTTTATGTCATTTTGGATATAAATAATTACATTTTACCAGCCTCTACAGAATTTCACTCTCTATTCTGCTCATCAGCTGTAGAAAGATGTTCCACCGTGCTGTTTTTGAGTCATGTCACATTTATTTTATGGATGCAGTAGGTTTGATTTTCCTCTCAGTCGCTCTGTGGAAACACTGCCTGCAGTTCAACCTGAAAACTGTCGGTGCAAACAGCCAATATTTTGGTAAAATTTTAAATGAGACATGCAGAATAAAGTGACTTTGATGAAATAATCACAATTTTAAACTTGGATTTGGTCATTTTTCACAGTGGAATTGCAATAATGTGCTCAAGGACCAGTGAAAAAGTTGAATTTCCAATTTCCAAATGTTTTCTAAACTGCTTTTCACAACTTGTGGTAGGTTTTGGAGCTTGGAGAGTTAAGGAGTCCAACCCAACGTTCAAACAAAAACACCCACAGAGTAGCGTAGGAGCAGCCGTCTTTTCCTCAGGAATCCTCATTTACAGCTTTTCACTTGACCTCATGACATTCTCCATCAAGGTCAAGTAAAAAGACGTCATTGTTTTGTCTCCTCCACTGCAAAAACGCTGCCTTCACAAATGTAGCTCCACCAAGCGTTAGCCTACAATGCAGCGCTTCTTGCTTTTACAAAATAGTTGTCTTTTCTGAGAGTATTTAGACTGACGGTACATAAAAGCAGCATTCATACACTTCTGGTTTAAATATGATGATCTAGTATACAGCGAGGCATAAAGAGCTAAATGCTAATGGGGTATTTGAGGGAAAAGAATTCCTGACTTAATGTTCCTCTGGGAGAGAAACAGATTTATTTTCTCGTCAGTGGTTAAAAACAAGTCAGCTGAACTGGTGGGAAAAAACAGAAAACTGCCAGAGATAAACAGAGATGTGTGGTGAAATGCAGATCGACGCCAACGGTGAAGAACGGCAGACAAAGGAGTACAGAGAGGATCAGACAAAGCCCGGCCTTGTGACGGCGAACGCGTCGAGCACAGAGCAGCTCTGTGTGACGCATCGACGCGCTGCATGCAAGAAACGGCCAAATGTGTGGAAACGCGGGACTCGGACTGACGCAGCGATGATTGTGTGTCGCCGCCTGGATCCTTCACACGCAAGTAAACAAAGAGACGCTTTCCAACGTGACTGCAGTCATTTTATAGCTCATTACAGCGGCTTCTCCACAGTCCCGTGTGAATTCATCCCAACAGCTCAGACATTTTAGAACTAGATGATGCGAAAAACTGACTACTTCCAAGCTGAGAAAAAAGTACAATCAAGCTGCAATTCAAGGGTGGATTGAACATCTGAAGTAACAGTTAGGACTGGAGTTCCAGACTAGCATGTTGATTGGTCGATTGATAAGAGCGTTCCGGGATTAATCCATTATTTTTGGCAGTAGCAGGAACAGACAACCTGTAGACACCCCTACGTTTTCACAACTTTGAGCTGGTCCAACCTAATGCTGACTGCTAAATCGAACTTACCTAATGCCAAAGAAGTCGTCGTATGGCTGCGTTTGTTTTCACACTGACGGATAAAAAGTCGAGTTTAAATATTCTAAACTGCAATTCAGACACAAAATACCAAAAGCGTTTGCTCCCAGCCAACTACACTGACTGATGTTAAAAAGAAGTCATCTGTGTGGCTGCATTTTGTGAACTGACAGTCGAATATTAGCAACAAGGGGTGTAAAAATGACCCAACACATGAAGGATGGTCACAAAGAGATGCTAAACAACCCCAGGTGTGACTCAAAACGACCACAAGTGGACAAAAAAGAGATAATGAACAATAAAGGGATTCAGAATTACCACAAAGAGACACAAAATTAGCAATATGAGACACAAACAGACAAAACGGGACTAAAAAATTACCGCAAAGCAACAAAATGGCAGCAAAAATCTACGAAACGGCCAAAACTTGACAAAAAATATTCCAAAATATGATACAAAACGACCAAAACTGTACAAAAACAACCATTAGGACATTCAAATTACCACAAAGAGACACAAAATTAACATTATGAAACACGAAATGGGACAAAAAAATCACCACAAAGAGACAAAAAGGTAACAAAAAGATAAAAAATTACTAAAATCACACAAAACAATGACCAAAATGAGACACAAAACGACCTCAAGTGAATAAACACAACCATAAAGACACACAAAATTAAAAAATAAGATACACAAAATGACAAAATGGGACTAAAAAAATCACCACAAAGACATAAAATGGCAGCAAAGAGATGCAAAATAATAAGAATCAGACAAAAAAATGTCCAAAATGTGACACAAAACGACCAAAACTGGACAAAAACAACCACAGATTAAAAATGACCAAAAAGAGACACAAAATTAACAATATGAAACACGAAATAGGACAAAAAGAAATCACAAAGAGACAAAACGGTAATAAGAAATGCAAAATAACTACAATCAGACAAAAAATGTCCAAAATTTGACACAAAATGACCAAAATTGGACAAAAACAACCATAAAGAGATTCAAAATGACCACAAAGAGACATAAAATCAACAATATGAGTCACAAAATGACAAAATGGGACTAAAAAATTACAACAAAGACCGAGAATGGCAGCAAAGAGATGCAAAATAATTACAACCAGACAAAAAAAAATCCAAAATTTGACACGAAATGATCAAAACTGGACAAAAACAACCACAAAGAGATTAACAATAATCACAAAGAGACACAAAATTAACAATGTGAGTCACGACATGGGACAAAAAAATCTCCACATAGAGACACAATGGTAAAAAAAAGATGCAAAATTACTAAAACCAGACAAAACGATGTCCAAAATGGGACACAAAACAACTAAAACTGGACAAAAACAACTACACAAAGGTTCAAAATCACCACAAAGAGACATAAATTTGCAATATGAGACGCAAAATCATAAATGCAAAAAATGTCCAAAATTTCACACAAACTGGTCAAAAACAACTATAAAGAGATTGGAATTACAACAAAGAGACACAAAATTACAAAATAAGACACACAAAATGACAAAATGGGACTAAAAAATCACCACAAAGACACAAAATAGCAGCAAAGAGATGCAAAATAACTACAATCAGACAAAAAAATGTCCAAAATTTGACAGGAAGTGACAACACTGGACAAAAAAAACCATAAAAAGATTAAAGATTATCACAAAGAGACACAAAATTAACTATATGAAACACGAAATGGGACAAAAAATCACTACAAAGACACAAAATGGTAACAAAAAGATAAAAAATTACTAAAATCACACAAAACAATGTCAAAAATGCGACACAAAACGACCACAAGTGAATAAAAACAACCATGAAGAGACACAAAATTAAAAAATAAGACACACAAAATGACAAAATGGGACTAAAAAATCACCACAAAGACACAAAATGGCAGCAAAGAGATGCAAAATAATAAGAATCAGACAAAACAATGTCCAAAATGTGACACAAAACGACCAAAACTGGACAAAAACAACCATGAAGAGATTGAAAATGACCACAAAGAGACACAAAATTAACACAATATGAGTCACAAAACGACAAAATGGGACTAAAAAATTACAAGGTAACAAAATGGCGACGCAAAACAACTAAAATTTGACCAAAAAAAGTCCAAAATATGACACAAAACGACCAAAACTGGACAAAAACAACCAAAGAGAGATTGAAAATGATCACAAAGAGACAAAATGGTAACAAAAACATAAAAAATTACTAAAATCACACAAAATAATGTCCAAAATGAGACATAAACCGACAAAATTGGACTAAAAAATCCCCGCAAAGCAACAAAATGACAGCAAAAATCTACGAAACGACTAAAATTTGACAAAAAAAAGTCCAAAATGTGACACAAAACGACCAAAACTAGACAAAAACAACCAAAAATAGATTGAAAATGACCACAAAGAGACACAAAATTAACACAATATGAGACACAAAATGACAAAATGGGACTAAAAAATTACCACAAGGTAACAAAATGGCGACGCAAAACAACTAAAATTTGACCAAAAAACCAGTCCAAAATATGACACAAAATGACCAAAACTGGACAAAAACAACCAAAGAGAGATTGAAAATGATCACAAAGAGACAAAATGGTAACAAAAACATAAAAAATTACTAAAATCACACAAAATAATGTCCAAAAAGAGACACAAACTGACAAAATTGGACTAAAAAATCACCGCAAAGCAACAAAATGACAGCAAAAATCCACGAAACGACAAAAATTTGACAAAAAAAGTCCAAAATGTGACACAAAACGACCAAAACTGGACAAAAACAACCAAAAAGAGATTCAAAATGACCACAAAGAGACAAAATGGCGACAGCGTGTTAAACGTTTTTAAAGGAAAGTACTTCTGTGGGTCGGCCTGTTTAGAGAACAGAGCGTTACGAGTGTCGCTGGAGCAGTGGGAGCAGAGCGACAACGCTGCTTTGAAAGGAACGGCCGCCAAGTTTAAATCCGTTTTTGATATTTAAAGGCGCAGCGTCAGAGTTTTTGGATCACACTTCGAGTTCCTAAATAGCTCATCGTTGGGTGTAGCTCTCTCTGTCTCTCTACCTGCAGCCTCGTCAGCATAAAAACCCAGCAGAGTAAATCGCTTGAACCCAGTTTTGATTTCAAGATGCTCTTTGATTCACCACAGTCGGACTAATAACGTCCTCTGGCACGACTCCGCTTTCGTGCTTTTTAATTCCTCTCGCAGCCGCACCGGCCAATTAAAACGCTCAGGCTTCGGTTTGCTTCACACTCGAGGGTCTTCTTTCACTGGCGGCATTTGAGCGATTGATGAAGCGCCACAGCAGGTTTTTGGTTTCTCCGCTGCAGCGAACGTCAAACAACGTCGAGCGGAAACGCAAGTCGGAGCTGCCGGGGTCGTTATTTAACTTTCCCAAACAGGAGAGCGTGACTCAGCTGCTAATATTACCTCACACTGGACGTGAACCGCTGATCTTTGCGCTTACATCACCGAGCCGGAGGTGACATGAAAGCAGATCTTCGTGCTGCAACACAATCGCACCTAAACAACACACACGTCGCCTGAATATTCCAGAGGACCTTTAATTAAAAAAAACAATCGATGGCCGTTTCTCATCTCGGCTCTGGAGGCTCGTCGACCTGCTTCACACACGCATTTGTCTGCAAACTCCTGAGATTGGACGGATCGTGATGGATGGAATCGGCGTAGGTTGCGTGTCAACCATAGGTCAGATACATCAAACACGCACTCGGCGGATGCATGCGCGGACACAAACACCTGATTGAAAACCTCCCTGGACGGCCGGTAAATAAAAGCCCGAGAGCTCCACGGCGACGACGCAGGTTTGATTTTAATCTCAGAGAAAACAACCCGCCTGTGTGTGTGTCCGTCCTGACGCTAACAAAAACAAATCTAGCTCATTTTAAGGCGACAGAAACACTCCTGTTGGCTGCGAACTCCTGTGTTTAATGAACCGAGATCCAGGCTGGGAAACTGTGCAAAACACACAAACTCAAAATGGAGAATGACAGCAGAAATGAGCGTCTTGACCTACTGGCAGAGCTCACATGGAGCTGATCGATAGGATTACCGCCTCCTGTTGAGCCATTTTCTGTGAACGATGATTTAAACCATCTGACAACCTGTTTTCTCACTCGGCTGCTTGATGTGAATGATGGGGTTTTAGGCGAACACGGCACTGTCTTAGTGCTTCTGGTCCTATTTTCATACTGTCATGTACCGTTGCCTCAGCAATATCATAAAATACCATGACGACACAGGTTCCGTCATCTGCAGTGGAGCGCTAGAGATTGACCAGTGTTTATAAGAAGATACAGAGAAATAAAATGGCAGCGACAAAACGGCAACAAAGAGATGCAAAATAATTAAAATCAGACAAAAAAAGGTCCAAAATTTGACAGGAAACGACCAAAGCTGGACAAAAACAGTCACAAAAAGATTCTAATTACCAGAAAGAGGCACACAATTAACAATATCAGACACGAAATGACAAAATAAGACAAAAAAAACACCACAAAGAGACACAATGGCAACAAAGACATGCAAAATAACAAAAATCAGACAAAAAATGTCAAAAATTTGACACAAAACAACCAAAAATGGATAAAAACAACCATAAAGAGATGCAAATTACCAAAAAAAAGCACAAAATTAACACTATGAGACACAAAATGACAAAACGGAACAAAAAAAATCCCGGCAAAGCAATAAAAAGACAACAAACAGATGCAAAATGATTCAAATCAGACAAAAAAAAAGGTCCAAAATTTGACAGGAAACGACCAAAACTGGACAAAAACAGCCACAAAAAGATTGTAATTACCAGAAAGAGGCACATAATTAACATTATCAGACATGAAATGACAAAATGGCACTAAAAAAACACCACAAAGAGACAAAATGGCGACAAAGAAATGCAAA
Organism: Dascyllus trimaculatus; assembly: GCA_024666655.1. Classification (NCBI taxonomy): domain Eukaryota; kingdom Metazoa; phylum Chordata; class Actinopteri; family Pomacentridae; genus Dascyllus; species Dascyllus trimaculatus. Next base: position 31,601,365 of record CM045450.1, read on the forward strand.
ATAACCAAACTCAAACAAAAAATGTCAAAAATTTGACACAAAACAACCAAAAATGGATAAAAACAACCATAAAGAGATGCAAATTACCAAAAAGAGGCACAGAATTAACATTATGAGACACAAAATGACAAAACGGAACAAAAAAAAACACCGCAAAGCAATAAAAAGACAACAAAGAGATGCAAAACAACTAAAATCAGACAAAAAAAGGTCCAAAATTTGACAGGAAACGACCAAAACTGGACAAAAACAGCCACAAAAAGATTCTAATTACCAGAAAGAGGCACATAATTAACATTATCAGACATGAAATGACAAAATGGGACTAAAAAAACACCACAAAGAGACAAAATGGCGACAAAGACATGCAAAATAACAAAAATCAGACAAAAAATGTCAAAAATCGGACACAAAACAACCAAAACTGGACAAAAGCAGCTATAAAAAGATTAAAATTAGCAGTATGAGACACAAAATTAGCAGAATGAGACATAAAATGACAAAGTAGGATGAAAAAAATCACCACAAAGATACACAATGGCCACAAAGAGATGCAAAATGACTAAAATCAGACAAATGTCAAAAAATTTGACACAAAGCAACCAAAAATGGATAAAAACAACCATAAAGAGATGCAAATTACCAAAAAGAGGCACAAAATTAACATTATGAGACACAAAATGACAAATTGGAACAAAAAAAATCCCCGCAAAGCAATAAAAAGACAACAAAGAGATGCAAAACAACTAAAATCAGACAAAAAATGTCAAAAATCGGACACAAAACAACCAAAACTGCACAAAAGCAGCTATGCAAAGATTCAAAATTAGCAGTATGAGACACAAAATTAGCAGTATGAGACGTAAAATGACAAAGAAGTATGAAAAAAATCACCACGAAGAGACACAATGGCAACAAAGAGATGCAAAATGACTAAAATCAGACAAAAAAATGTCCAAAATGTGACACAAAACGACCAAAACTGGATAAAAACAACCATAAAGAGATGCAAATTACGTTGCCGAGCGTTGCCGAGGCTGTAGAATGCCGCTGTGATTCTAGTACGTAGACCTGCCAACTCCAGTGTCACGCTCAGACACCGGAACGCTGGTTGGAGGTCATTAACTACCACAGAAGTCTTTGTCATGGTGCCCCTTTACTAGCATAACCCCCACAATGCTCTCTGCTTGCCAACAAAGAGCCCGTCGTCCAAGTGACGCCTCTTCTGGTTGCTACGGTATTAAGCAGTAAGAAGTTGGAACAACCAGGTACTGCAGCAAATCTACAACACATATTCTGACGCGCAGACAAAATATGTAGCGAGTGGATTTAGATAGGAGACATCACATCAGGACGACCTCACTCGTGTCTGTTTACAGCCTATAAACTTATTAAAATGTCTGTTTGCACCGACCCTGCTGTCTAACATGATTAACTGTGCTCAACACGTTCGCCATCCATTTTTAAACACTGCCATGCGCTACCTTCGGGGCGTTTTGCTATTTTGGACGCCTCGAACGTTGACGCTCTCGCTTCCAAGCCAAGAACTGTTGTCTGTTTCCATGGCAACAGTGCCTCAGGTGCAACAAGACGCCGGGTGCATTCTGCAGAGCCGCTCGCATCACCTGCTGAGCGGCGGTTCCCGGCACAAGATGGGCGACGTGCTTCTCCGGCGGTTCTCCTCCATCAGGACGATTCGCTTGATCAAATTTAGTCCCCGCAGTCTCATCTGGCTCGGCGGCTGGATTCTGGGACGGTGGACGGAGCTATTTTCTGCACCCTTTGGTTTTCCATTCGCTTTATTTTTATTGATCGAACAAAACGGGACCGGAGAAGCAGGGCCGCTGTCATGAAGCCAGGCGCTGACGAAACTGTTCAGCCTGATCTGAAATAAATGTTTTAATCGTGCAGCTTCGGATAAAGATCAGGGGTAGCCGGCCTCGTTTCCATGTAACACGCATCCACAACACATCGCAAAGAACATCTTGGTTCCTTGAGGGAAAATTCAAGGCGGTTTAGTGAAATGAAGCCATTTACTGTCAGAATATTATATAAAATATATTTTAACCCGAACAGTTTCTGGGCAGGTTTTGCTCCAGTCTTACAGTGAGTCAGTTGTGTTAAAAAGCAGAGTAATTATACACTGATCAGCCACAACATTAAAACCACTGACAGGTGAAGTGAATAACATGGATCATATTGGTACTATGTGGTGTTCTGATGGAAAACCTTGATCAGACTTAGACACCCAAATAAACATTGTCCCACAACAAACACACTCCCTCATGCAAATGGAAATCCCAAATATCACTGGATGAAAATGCCCCCCACCACATGGAAACAACATCAACCAATCAGGAACATGTTGAGGAACATGACAATGGTCCAACATGTTGATTTGACCTCCAAACTTCCTACACCCCATTGTGATCAAGCATCAACAGGATGCAGTGGAACAAGTTTGATTGACAGAGGCCCCACTGCACAAGCCAGAGCACCCAAAGGATCCAACGTCCTGGTTCCAGACCCCATAGGACAGTGGTTCTCAACTGGTCCAGCCTCAGGACCCACTATGTCTCTATTATTAATGGTCGTGACCCAAATTGTTGAAGTTTGCTGTTCCTGTTAACAAATTAAGGTTTATTTGGGTGTCGTCTCGACGCATTTTGATACAATTTAGGAAAATTTTGGCTTATTTTTTTGCTAATTTGGGTATTTTGGGACGCTTTTGCCAAGTTTTGGGCATATTTTGGCCCATTTTGACAGATTCTGAGCACATTTTGGTTCATTTTTGGCTCGTTTTAGCATAAATTTCTCCAATAAGCCAAATCTAGAGGTTAATAGTGGGCGACTACTGGTGTCACCACCACTAAATATCCTGCTACTGAAAGCAAACTGTGTCAAAAGAAACACCTCCTTTAAAATAAAAGACTTTAAACCACTACTTTTTGCTTCTGCGACCCTCTAAAAATGGCTTCGCGACCCACTTTTGGGTCCCGACCCACCAGTTGAGAACCCCTGCCATAGGACACCCTGAGAGGTCCTCTGGTCCATGTGGAGCATTGTGGACCACATAAGGGGGACCAACACAGTATTAGACAGGTGCTCATGATGTTTGGCCTGATTGGTTTATATTTTTTCACCATCTGTTGCAAAAGCTTTATTTATTTGTGGGACGTCTTTAAATGAGGCACACAAGCTTTCCAACGGAACGACGGGTCACATGATGAGGAAACGGAGAGTCGGAAACCCTCTGATTCCTTCAGTTTTACCAATAAATGTCGGGTTGTCAGATACAATAACGGGCTCCTCTGCAGACAGTTTTCTTTCTTTTTTAAGCCATGCTGCAGACGTATTTTTGCGGATTTTTTTACACTAGACACAGAAAAAAGCAGAATACTTCACGTGGAATAATAATATTACAATTATGAGCTTAGATTTGGTGAATTTTCTCAGTAGAACTACACAACAGAGATGATTCGATCAAAGAGCGTCAAAACGATGAACATCTGCTGTGATTTAGGCGATTAAAGACAAACAAGCCCATCAGTTTGTTCAGTTTGTTCCAGAAATGTTTCCCAGTTTGTGGTTTAGCACCTGAACACAGAGGATCCAGTGTTTGTCCTTTTTATTTCACAGATTTGCTTGTTTAAATAAAACAATCCTCCTCCTCCCTGTCAGCGCTGACAGTCCAAACAGGCTGCAGGGAAACGTCGGACTGACGGCAGCCGCTACGCTAACAAACGCATCCTGACGTTATTGATGTTTTCTGGGCCTCGGCGGCTCGCGTTAACTTCAAAAAGGCAAAAACAAAAACTGCGAGGCGTCCCCCTTCGGTCTTATCGCCGGAGCTGTTTGACCCAGATCCCGGCTGAGCGGTCGCCTGGTCCTACATAAGATATGAGAGCGCCGGGCTGGTGTTCAACTCGATTATGCGGTTGACAGGAGAGCGCGGCGGGTTTTACGGGCCGAGCAGCGGGGCCTCCAAACCCCGAGAAGCTGGAGCCACATTTGATGTTTGCCGACGGAGATAACAGAGGAGCGTGAGATTTGTTTAAATTGAAATGTAAATCCGCCGAAGGATCCGCGAGCCGCCTTCCTGAGAGCATCCGTGAGTTTAAGCAAACCTCACGAGCTGAACGGCGAAGAAGCTCTTTAGGAGACAAAGCGGCGGCGGCGGCGGCGGCGGTTCGCTAACATCCGCGCCGGAGTGGACCTGAAAAGCACAAAGAAGCAGCTTAAGCAAAGACAAAGATGACATCTGCTCGCTTGTCCAAATGCGGAGATATTGTTTTGACGCAGCTCTTTAGGAAAACAAAGGAGGATTGAGGAGGAAAATAGGTATAAAAATCATATTGCATCCTGACAAAAAGAGTCTGGGCAGAAATCCCTCTTTTACCCTGCTGTGTGACAAGAACACAATCCTCGGAATGGAAGCTGTATAACGCTCAAACAAAGATCACTTCAGCGCCGTTACGTTAACGGAGGAAACAGCCACCGGTTTGTGTTGCGGGGCAGACGGCGGGGGCTTTAATTCGACACGCTACGCCCTCGTCCTCTGCAGAGAAAGGAGAAGGGACGCTCTTCTTGTCGCCGCCTCACGACCAGACTCCATCTCACAGAGCGCCCCGACAGAACCGCAGAATCTCAAAGTTGCTGATCGCGCAGCAGAACAGAGGCGCGACGGAAAATGGTGCAGAGGCGACGACGTCAAAGGGGCTTCACATTCAAACTCTTGCTTCCGGTTTCAGGTCAGGAAAGCAAGCGAGAGAAATTAAGATGTGCCGTCTGACGCTCGCCCACAAAAGGACAGACAGGGTTTGGTTTGGTCAGGTCTGGAGAAAAACCAGATTCCCCACAGCTGCTGCAGATCTGCGGCGTCTGAACGAGCACTTTGGGTGTTTTGCAGAAGTTTCGCTGCCCCAGAAGCACGGCGGCCCTCGATGTGAGGCTTTAAAACACGAGTGCAGCGTGATCCGGATCTGACCGGCCGTCTGAGTGAAGCAGCAGCCGGAGGAGCTTTGATCCATGTCAGATTGTCGGTTTGCTCTGATTTCTATCCCATCAGTTGCTTCCTCTCTCCCTCAGACGCCTTTGAATTCTGACGACGTCTCCGATCCTGCTCCGGTTGAGAACCAGGTCTCGGGGTGGGCAGTCTTTAGGTTTTAACAGTACATCTGTCAGATTCTCAGCTCATTGTGATCCTCTGAGCTTCAGTAAACAGTAAGTGGACTCCTCTTGATGTTTCGTCAAGAACCAAGAAGACCAACTGCTTTTATTCAGTGAAAAGAAAAGAAGACCTGCTGCAGCTTTCACATCTCATAAAACACGTTCAAACTAATGGATCAACTGAAGTGTCGTTAATATATACGTCATTTTTCTTGAGTAAATAATTTTTTAAAATTATCTGTAAAATGCTGATTTTCTTTACAGTAACATGAATATTTTTTTCTAATTTTACGACTTAAAAATTAAGAAAAAAATTGTGTGAAGATCCGTAAAACAGCAAATTTTACAACCGATTTCCTATTTTTAATACATGTTTTTGCTCATTTAAATACAGTAAAAAAATAGCATAATTTTACAGTTAAATGCTGTAAAATGATTATTTTTTAAAATGTATTATTTTTATTTGGGCCATAATTTACCGTTATTTGGAAGATATTAGGTAAATTACTACCCTTAAAGTACTTTTTTGGTGTGATATTACTTTTTAATTAGTAGTAATTTTAACTAAACAGGGAAAATAAATAAAAATCACAGTTGGAAATAATTTAGCATTTTTAAATCCACTATTTTTAAAAAAAAACTATCTTTAAATTACATTCTTTTTTGTTTTGTTTGTGTGTTTTCTGCTAATTTAAATACATTAAAACAGTGTGATTTAAAAGATAAAATTACTATTTGTAAAAATACAGTTTTTTATGTGGAGGTTAAGTACAACTTTTTAAGTTTTTTAACAGTCAACATGTAAAATTTATACTGTAAAATTGTGGTTTTAGTGGTTAAAATTTTTTAAAAAATATTCGAAAGTCTGCAAAATAATAGTTATAAATAATTTACCATTTACAGTCTTTAATATACAGAATTCTTCTTTCTAGTAATTTTTTTCTGATTTCACAGTAAAAAAAATACAATCAAATTTTCTTAAACAGATAAAAATATTCATAATTTTTCAGTTATTCTTACACATATTTTTTTCTTTTAACTAATGGCTAATATCTGTAAAATGTTTTTATTTTTTATGCTTTAAACAGTAAATAGTGTAATTTTACAAGCAAACATCGTAAAAGAACAATTTATTCTCTGTAAAAACACAGATTTTTAATGTGGACGTTACTGACTTTTTTTTTACCGACATGATAATTAATACTTTTTTCTTTGATTTTACTAATTATTATCTTTATTCTTAACAAAACTGGGAAAAGCTGTAAAATAACGGTAAATTATTCTTCGTATTAGAGTTAAAAATGGTTTAGAAACGTTATTTTTTTACAGTGTATGTCAGTGCAGATGCTGGTCATCCACTGAACTGAACTCTCCTGTTGCAGAGAGACTCCAACTTCCACCACAGCCGCTCGTTAACCTCCAACCTCCTCCATCCGACGTCTGACCGCCTCCATCACTCTGCAGCCTCTTAGCGTCTCCTCCTCCGTGGACACCTCCTCCTCCCTGACCTCCTCGCCAGCGGCTCCGTCCCCTGGAGACTCCCAGTGCATTAGGATAAGAGGCTCCTTCAGGTCCGGCGCTCTCGGGCCTGAGTGGATGCTTGGGAGGCCTGCTATTGTGCAGAAGCAGAGTGATGTCGGGTCGCAGCTTCCATTAGCGATCATGCATCCGCTCGATAGCATCAGGAGCTGCTTTGTCATGACGGAGGAGGCGGGTTTACTCACAACACGGCTGAACTCGGAGAAGGGCAGTAAAACACCGACCGGGCGGTGCTTCAGCAGGAACCTGATGCCCCGAGAGCTTTTATTAGAGCTTTGCCTGCGCTGAAAAGGGAAATGGAAGACGTGATGGTGTGTTTTTAAATATAGCAGAGGAACAAGGCTTCAGAGAACATATTTACAGCGAAAACTGGGATGTTTTCTTTCCACGGGGCGACATCACGCAGCAGCCGGTCCTGAGATATTTAAAACTAAGTGCAGACGGTCACGCACAGTTTCCACAGCGGCCCGAAGACACAAGCCGCTGGTTTCATGTAAACAAAAAGCCTCTCGCTCTGAGGCCTCTGCTTCCTAATGATTCCCTCAGAAAGACTATTTAAACGTACTCGCTGGCTGTCGGGACGTTTCCTATTGGCCGTGATAACCAGCTGCTGATCTGAGGCAGGAAGTGTGTCGGTACGCAGCTAAAGAAGCTTTTTACTCGAGGTTAAATGAAGTGGCACAATTCCACTATCCCACCATGGGTATATGGTCTTAATTATTGTATATTTTAGCGAATTATTGTAAGGAAATGTGAGATTTCTGTGCATTTTAGTCAACACAGTCATATTCAAAAATATATCACAACCCTAAAACCAGACAGTAGAAATAAAAGATGTGTTATCCTTTAAAGAAAATCAACAAGATGACGCCAATTATCGGCCAAAAATGGTAAAAAATAGAAAAGAAGTCGACTTTTCAGCTGTCTTTGAACTACTCATGTGTGATTTAGTCGAGAAAATTAACCAAAAACGACCTTAAAAACCATGATATTTAATCAAAATCACTGTATTCTACGTGTCTAATTTAAAAATAAAATCTCTAAAAGTAAACAATTTGCACCAGATTCTATTAAAAATAAAGAAATTCTGACCTCCTTATACCATGAACCAGAGAAGAGAGTAAAATCAAACCTACTGGATCAATAAAATAAACACAGCATGGCTCAGAAACAGTGAACAGAGGAGCGAGTTGTTGGAGGATACATCCAGCATGGTGAAACATCTTTCTACAGCTGATGAACAGAGGAGAGAGAAAATGTCTGTAGAAGTGGAAACATGGAAATAATTGAATATGTGTAGTATGTGGAGACAAAACTGTGAGACAAAGTGAGACACGAAACAACAGAAAGACATACAAATAGACACAAAACAGCACAAACAAGACACTAGAAATGAGATGGAAAACAACAAATAGGAGACACAAAGAGAAAAAATGTGACAAAAACGCATTAAAATGACAAAAATGAGAAGCAAAATGACAGAAATAAAACACTACATGACAAAAACGAGACACAATGACACTTACAGGATGCAAAATGGAGACAATAAAAGAGAATGAGAGGAAAATCAAACCTACTGGATCAATAAAATAAATGCAGCACGGCTCAAAAACAGTGAACAGAGGAGCAAGTTGTTGGAAGATACATCCAGCATGGTGAAACATCTTTCTACAGATGATGAGCAGAGGAGAGAGGAAACGTTTGTAGAGGCTGGAAACATGGAAAATGTCTATCCAAAATGACTTAAAATTTGTCCAAAATGACACAAACTTGTAAAAAATGCTTTAAAAATTGCCTGAAATTACATAAACTCGCACAAATTGACTCAAAAATAGTCTAAAATGGCCGAAACCTGTTCGGAAAGGCTGAAAACAATATTCAAAATTGCCTCAAGATGAGTTCAAAATGATCACGAGATGGAAATCAAACCTACTGGATCAATAATATAAATACAGCATGGCTCAGAAACAGTGAACAGAGGAGTGAATTGTTGGAAGATACATCCAGCATGGTGAAACATCTTTCTACAGCTGATGAGCAGAGGAAAGAGAAAAAGTCTGTTGATGTTTTAAAATCTGTAAGTAGTTAAATATCTAACACCAATGCTTTTAATTGCTTTTTTTCAATGATTCAAAGCATCATAACTGATATTTCTGACTTCTCTCTCCTTCTTCATGGTTGTTGTGTTTCCATAGAGGTGCAGGACTTAAAAATGAGCCCACAGTGAAGAAAAATGAGAGATCGGAGTCATTTTTATAATCAGGAATGTAAAAACACTCGTATTCATACATGATAATAAATAAATGATGTTAATTAAACCTGTCTACATATATACTGGCTTTGTTTTAATAAACTCCATTGCACACTTCTTTTGCAAGCATGAGCAGGTCGTGAATCTAACACGGACGATCCAAACAGATGCAGTGGTTGAAAACACCCGGTGTGTTTTATTGATTATTGATGCGGCCGATCACCTGTTAAGGAAACAGTTTGAAATTTCCCTGAAACCAATTCGTTCTTCGGAAACTCAATGAAACGCTCTTTTGTGCTGAACACTGACAGGATCGATGCAAACATCTGTTAAACTCAGCAGCAGGAAATTACAGGAGCAGATATTCAGTTGAAGACTCCCACTGAGGATCCATAAGAGTGATTGATTGATATTGATCAGTTTGTCTCCTGCTGCTCCATCTGTTGTTTAGAACGGTTTGCAGCTGTCACGTTCATTTTCCACTAAGTTCCAGATCTTAAAGCGTTACTAGTTATGGTTTTCCAGACTCTGTTTCAGGGTAAACTGCCTCCTAAGTTAGCTGCTAGCCATTAGCATAGCCTTAGCCATTGTTTCATTGTTCTGATTTGTGGAGATGGATGTGCTTCCTGTTCAGTTTTTGCAGTAGATTACTTCAAATATTCTTACTGCAGAAAGATGTTACAGAGCCCAAGATTGTGCTAGTCGCAAGCTAAGAGGCACAGGAAACCTGTTTGCCTGGTACTGTCAGCCCCAAGCATAACCAATCAGTATCTGATGCCCAGGATCTAATCTGATGGACACAAAGCTCGATTTTCACCTGGAGAGGATGTAAAATTGATTTGGTTGCAGTTTTAAAAAGTGATCAAATGTTTTCATCATAATCTTGTTTGTCGATCTTCTTTACCTATGAAGCTGTGAAGGCTAAAAAAATGCAAAAAAAAGTAACGCTAATTAGAACGCCCAACATTTCAACCCTCATCTATGTACTTCAAGGGCCTGTAACTCTGGGAACCATTTATCGATTTGATCGTTAGAAAACAAGCAGATCGAGAACTGATATGTGGAGCTGGTATATATTTGGGAGGCATCAAAACCAAAGTATCACATTTTTAAATGAAAAATAACATCAGTATTTAATTAGATATCAGATCTGACAACTCCTGCGCTAAATCAAAATGCTGGATGAGGTAAACATCAGCTGCCAGCACCAGCATGTGAGCATTCAGCTCAGAAAAAGGAGGCTCCCAGGTGAGGACGGTTCCCTGAAAACCACCTTCTGAACCAAGAAGATCAAGAACACACAAGCTTCCAGCAGGAGAAGACGCATCAGCGAATGTGCCTTTAAAATCGATTCAATCAAAGCTAAGCAGGAATGAAACTCGGCTACAGGTCAAACAGTTTGTCCTGCAGAACCAGCCGTCGATATCTGCCGTCTCTCCCGGTTAAGTCCAGCTCACACTCACAGTCCACCCAAGCTCCTTTAATTAACAAATTGCCTGACAACGAGCTGACTGAGAGTCTGATAAATAACCGGCGGTTCGCAGCTTGAGACAGCACGATTTGGCCTGGATGCCGATTAATCCGCCGCCAACTCCGTCTCCGAGGAGGACGGCTGGCGGAGCTCCCCGAAGACGGCGGCGGTTCAAAGCCGCGTGTTGAGACGTCGGCCAGAACAGCTTGATCCGGGAGCCACATGAAGGTGGCGGCGGCGAGGAGAAGGCCCGGGAGGGAGGAGGGAAAACAGACGAATTCAACCGGAGCCAGTCAGGAAAAAAAAGATGCAGAGATAGAAGACACAGAATTCCTCTCGCTAATTAATAGGTGTCTGAATTTCAATTAACGCTGACCTGAATATCTGCGAGGCTGAGAGGGAGAGAAAACGCGGCGCAGAGGCAGAGAGGCGGGTTACGCAAGACGACATTCATGGAAAATATTTTGTTTTCCTGTCGCTCTGCTGATGTGAACAAAGCCTCCATTCTTCAGCTGAATATTAGCTTCAGGTCCGGATGCCACTGCGCTCACTGCACTGCATTATTCCTGCTGCTTTGTTTTACTGGGCTGTTGTGTCCATTGTGTTGCGCTCGTGTCGCTCTGTGCATTTTCAGCCACTTCCTGCTGCAGCTTGTTGTGTTTTTGCTGCTGCTGCTGCTTCACACTTTCATATCCTACATTTCCCAAAATGCATCAGGGAAAGCTATCTCAGCTTTCCAAGGGCAGCTCATGCCAGCTATTATTATTCTTTGATTAATCTGACTAATGTCCCAGAGCCAGTGATGAAACCTTCAACCGTCCAAGCCCACTGAGCTGCAGCCATCTTCATAATCAATTATTCATCTCTCATTTTTAAGAAAAACAAAGGTCAAAACTGTTTGATTCCAGCTTCTTAAAAGTGAATATCTTCTGAATATCGTTGGACTGAGGACGAAACATTTGTCATCTTGGGCTTTGGGAACCACTGGCCGACATTCTCCACCGTTTCCTGACATTTTACGGACCGGCCCTTCTTCCTAAACGATGTAGGACTGGGAAAAAAGGTGGCAAATCTCACAATGGAGAAGCTGCAGCAATCAAATACTTCAACCGAACCGAGTAAAAACGGACACAAACACATAGAAAACCAAGACGATCTCCACTATCATGTCACAGAAGAAGGTCACAGATCTGTAACTTGACTGGATTATTATTAACCAGCGCCCACAATGTTAATTAACCCGCGATTTTTGCTCACGACGCATTTTTTTTCATTGGAATATAAAGTCCTGCACCTCTATGGAGACAGAACAACCACGATTAGAAGGAGAGAGACTCAGAAATGTCTTCTGTGCAACATAACAAGGGTAAAGCGCCATAAATGATTAATAAAAAGGACGTCTGTAAATACTATAAATATTTTTCTATCTACATACAGTTTGCTTTCATACATCTTCTCTCTGATCCGTGGAAACACTGCCTGCAGTTCAGCCAAAATGTTTCTGGATTTCTGTCACTTGACTGTTGGTCAGTCATGGTCGTTAGCCACAGCAGCTAGTTGGAGCAAATGGTTTAACTCTGGAAAAACTGTTTAAATGAGACGTCTACAATAAAGGGAATTCGATGAAATGTCACAACTTTAGGCTTAGATTTAGTTAATTTTCCTGATGAAACCGAAAGTCACCCATGAGTAGTTCAGGTACAGTTGGAAAGGTGAAAATGAAACTATTTTTTTCTCTTTATACTTTTTTTTTGCAATAACAAATGGTGTCATTTTGGCTATTTAAAAAAAACAAAAAACATGGCCTTCAAACTCACCTGGAGGTTTTCTGGCTCAGAGACTCAAGACTTTACAATCTGGTTAATTTTAAAACAGCACAGATAATGTAAAATAATTGGCTTCCACACCATAGCAGGGAAAGATACAGTAAAAACTTATGTATGTTTAAAAAAAAAAAACTAGGGATGCACGATCATGCCAGTTTCAACCGATAATCGATAACCGATAATGTCAACCGATTGGGTTCCTGCCGCGGTGTCGGCTGGGGAGGGGGCGGGGGGCGGGGGGCCGGGGGGGAGGAACGGGAGGGAGCGGGTGGTAACATCGGAGCGTGACACCGGAGTTGGCAGGTCAGCCTACTACAACCACGGCGGCGTTCTAGAGCCTCAGCGGCGTACTGGAGCATTGGCGGCGCTCGGCAGCATTTGGCGGCACCTGGTGGCGGCGCGCACGACTATTTGAATATCAAAATTATTATCCGAATACCACCACAACAAACGAATATCCGGGTATTCCAATATTCGGGACCAGCCCTAGTCAAATATCTTCTTCTGACACAGTAAAGAAAATCTAAACTGGTCAGCGCCACGCCATGCTGCTTGTTTTTTCTGCCCGCGCAGTCTGATGACATCACACACATGCGACGGTACCATCGGGGAGGGGAGGGGTTGAGGAGCCACGATGAGGACAAACCACAACACAGACCAACGGCAAAAACCAAGATTCCAAGTCTTTATTATTATTGGGTCGTTTTATCAACTAATTTTTTTGTTATTGGAATTATCGGAATGACGTCATAATTGCCAAAATTAATGATGATTATCAGACGTCGATATTATTGTGCATCCCTAAAAAAAACATACAAAAAACAAAAAATAAATAAACACCAAAAGATAGATAAAAACAACTATAAGAAGAAAAAAATACTGTTGTAAATCTATTTTCATAATAAAATTACGACTCATAATTAAAAATGTGCCTGTAGTTCACTGTGCTACCTTAAATAAATAAAAAAAAAGGTTTAAAGATAAGGTGGTTCACGCATTCTGTTTCACTTTGTCTTTGTGTTCTCTCTGCATTTGAACTCAGAATGTACTGATGTTGTTTTCATGCTGCATGTTGTACTCTGATAGCCAAACTGCAGCTACTTTATATATTTCAGAACAGTTACTGTGTCAGCCAATGATCCAGTGAAATAAGAAAAAAACGCATCACAACAAGGAAATAATCATTTCATCACATGACGGCCCGTGTGGTGGAACAAGTGTCAGCGCTGCAGAGCCATTAACAATCAACACCTCAGTATGAAGCTTCCTGATGTGTTTTCAGCTCATTGTGTTGGTTTGTACTGCTGTGAATGACTGAGATGCTTCACAATGATGTTTTCATATTTTAGAAAACACAGAAAATGACTGTGTGCAGTGTTTAAAAAATGAGTTACTGCCAAGGAGTGGCTGCTTTGCTCTTCTATCCATGGAGCCACCACTTTGATTCAGACTGAAATACCTCCAGAACTATCAAAGGATCGTCCTGAAATTTTGCACAGACTTTCTTAGGCCTTATACCTCAGACTTATTCACCTGCTGACTGAAAATTCAGACTAGCTGACTCACCGAAAAGTAGGAAAGTCTGTCTTCCTGTAAAACAAATCTTCTCTCAGGTCTCAGTTCTCTTCAGACTTCATCAGGTTCTCCTCCAGGATTTCTCTATACTGTACTGCATTCATTTTACCCTCCACCTTTACAAGCCTTCCAGGACCTGCTGCTGAGAAACATCATCATGATGCTTCCACCACCATGCTTCACGTCATGATGCTGCCACCACCATGCTCCACATGATGATGCTGCCACCACCATGCTTCACGTCATGATGCTGCCACCACCATGCTTCACATTATGATGCTGCCACCACCGTGCTTCATATCATGATGCCACCACCATGCTTCACATCATGATGCTGCCACCACCATGCTTCACGTTATGATGTTGACACCACCATGCTTCACATCATGGTGCTGCCACCACCCTGCTTCATATCATGATGCCACCACCATGCTTCACATCATGATGCTGCCACCACCATGCTTCACGTCATGATGCTGCCACCACCATGCTTCACATCATGATGCTGCCACCACCATGCTTCACATCATGATGCTGCCACCGCCACGCTTCACATCATGATGCTGCCACCATACTTCACATCATGATGCTGCCACCACCATGCTTCACGTCATGATGCTGCCACCACCATGCTTCACATCATGATGCTGCCACCACCATGCTTCACAGTAGGGATGATCTGTTCATGATGATGTGCAGTATCTGATGCCCAAGATCTAATGTGATGGACACAAAACTCGGTTTTCACCTGGAGTGGATGTAAAATTGATTTGGTTGCAGTTTTCAAAAGAGGTCAAATGTTTTCATCATAATCTTGTGTGTCGATCTTCTTTACTAATGAAGCTGTGAAGGCTAAAAAATTGCAAAAAAAAGTACCACTAATTAAAATGCGCAACATTTCAACCCTCATCTATGTACTTCAAGGGCCTGTAACTCTGGGAACTATTTACTGATCAGATTGAGAACTGATATGTGGAGATGGTATATATTTGGGAGGCAACAAAACCAAAGTATCACATTTTTAAATGAAAAATCACATCGGTGTTTAATTAGATATCAGATCTGACAACTCCTGTGCTAAATCAAAATGCTGGATGAGGTAAACATCAGCTCCCAGCACCAGCATGTGAGCATTCAGCTCAGAAGCATGTACAGCCTTTGGAGCTGCTAGCTGCTGGCTGCGTCTCGTTTCTGAGGAGTTGGCACATTAAAACAGCCAAAATGTGACTCAGTGTTGAACTCGCACCGAGCACATGGTGAGAACGAGGCGTCAGCTCCGAGTCTGGTTGCTCTGTTGCTGTTGGACCTGCAGGTAAAGTCAATCATTTGCTGGGACATTAGCCACGAGAGCTAAATAAAGCTGCTGTCAGGTGGTTTGAGGAGAAAGTTTTCGTCTTCTCACTTTAAAAAAAAACAGCATTCTATCTGTATTTTCACAGGGCTACAGCCTGGGATGGCATGCATCCTGTCTTATGTGCACTGATAACTTACATTTTTTCTTTATTCCTACAAATATGATTACATTCCACGTCTGTTTTCTCATTCTACATTTGTGATTATCACATTATTATCTGTCCTTTAAGACTCCTTTCGCTCGTCCATCTCATCCTGTCAGAGTATTCTCTACCTGAGTCAACAGTCTAAGAATAGAGGGTTTGTGTGTTTTAAAGCCCCTTAGAGCAAATTTGTGGTTGTCGGTGATGTAACTTAAACCGACTTGACACATCTTTCAAAATAAGACACGCTGCTGATGCTCTGAAATCCAGCCTCCACCAGCTCACCTCTGCTGCCTGTGATCTCTCTTATTATGCCGCCCTCTCTGTTTTCCAACCGGGTGAATGAAAGCGAATACAAGAGCAAAGACAGCGGCCGCGGCTTTGAAAACATGAAAGGTGAACGAAGAGTGCACCGGTACACACCGAGTGTTAACTTCTGGGGGACAAAAAAAGAAAAGAAAAAGGCGGAGGACGGCGTTGAAGTCAGCAGCAACAGAAACTCATGCATTCGCAGGAGGGTTTGTGGGCTACAGATATGAAGTTTAAAGCTCCAGATCTAAGATGCAATAAAAAGGTAAAACAAAATGTAAAGCGCCTAAATATGGGAGTTAGTTAAAAGCTCCTGAAGCTTCCAGACATCTGGAACTGAACTCGAACGACGTTTGGGTTCAAGTTTCTGGCAGAAAGTGGCAGAATGAAGCAGAATGAAGCAAACGCATCTCCAGTAAAATGCAAAGTACAACACTGTCAATCCACTACAAATACACGAGACAACAGTGCCAACTTCTAATTTTGATTTGCAGTCTCAGAACTAACATTTGGCAGGTAAAAACCAGGTAAATTTGACATTAGAGCGTCTTATTTTCCTGTCCGAGCTGCTGTAACTGACTGGAGACTAGGAGCTTCTCTGTGCACAGCTAACTAGCTAGCATCTACCAACGCATCATCTGAGCTTTTTAGAGAACAATCTAGTAACTGTAGCCTGTTTTATCACTCTCATACTCCAAACTGCACGTGTCTCTGCACGCACATCAGCCACTCTGATAAACAGTGTGCATTTGTTGCTAAAAATGCAGCCGAAACAAGAGGTTTTGCGACTGAAGCATCAAAAATCTGCATGTAAGAAAAGCAAAATGTCACCGAGAAGCTAACCCCGTGTCATGACGGAAGCATTTTAGCAAACTGAAGCAGTGAGGAGCGGAAATGACAATAAAATGTAGCTTTGCTTGGTTCACCCAACTGAAATGGTTGGAAATACTGGAAGGCGGTGCAGCAAGAAAGAGGCTAAGTATTAATTAAGTGAAAACATTGACTTGGAGGTGACCTGCACTCAAAGCGACTAAACAGCTCCACACTTTTATGGCAGTTTTTCTTATTTCCCATTTACCCAACAGCCAAAAGCCTTTACTTTTTATGCGCGAGATAACACGTGCAATAAACGCTGATTTAATACGGCAGATCCGTCTCAGAGCTACAGGAAACGACACGATCACAGACGGAAGGGCGGCAGATTTTTTACTGCATCTTAAACCTGCGCTAAGCGATTTCTGGGCCACTTGAGTGCAGTGAGAAGAAGCTGTAAACACACACTGAGTCCAAGCCCAATAAAAAGCTTTGTTTCTGCTTTCTGTTAAGTCCTAAAGTGTTCACCAGCGAGTCTCAATGAGTTTCTGACATTTGGTGCCGAAGGGAACAGCAGAGTCGGGAAATAATTGTCTGTGATTGTAAAAAATATTGATTACAGCCTCCTTGAATGCACATTAAAGTAGCACATCGCAGCAGGTAGTACCCATTCTCACAACTTAACTGAATGCATGGTTGCAAGATAAACCTTTGAAGACGCAAGCATTATTTTGATGAGTTGTGTTGACAAAATCTTGTTGGTAATTGGGTTTAATTTAATATTCTGTGCATTTTGAACTCAAATTTCAACCTTAATTGGTTTAAATTTTAGCTCACGTTGAACTGACTTAATTAAACTGGCTTGAAACACATGCAGATGGTTAAGATGTGGTGTTAAAGAACAATGTAGGTTGAACAAATGTAATACTAATTGCATTTTCAGGATTTCTCTACACTTTGCTGCATTCATTTTACCCTCTACCTTTACAAGCCTTAAAGGTCCTGCTGGTGAGAAGAATCCCCACATCATGATGCTGCCACCATCGTGCTTCACATCATGATGCTGCCTCCACCGTGTTCCACATCATGATGCTGCCACCACCATGCTTCACATCATGATGCTGCCACCACCGTACTCCACATGATGATGCTGCGACTGCCGTGCTTCACATTATGATACTGCCACCGCCATGCGATACTTCCACCACCATGCTTCACATTATGATGCTGCCACCATCATGCTTCACATCATGATGCTGCCACCGCCATGCGATACTTCCACCACCATGCTTCACATTATGATGCTGCCACCATCATGCTCCACATCATGATGCTGCCACCACCATGCTTCACATCATGATGCTGCCACCACCATGCGATACTTCCACCACCATGCTCCACATTATGATGCTGCCACCACCATGTTTCACATCATGATGCTGCCACCATCATGCTTCACATTATGATGCTGCCACCATCATGTTTCACATCATGATGCTGCCACCACCATGCTCCACATCATGATGCTGCCACCACCATGCTTCACATCATGATGCTGCCACCATCATGCTTCACATCATGATGTTGCCACCACCGTGCTCCACATCATAATGCTGCCACCGCCGTGCTTCACAGTGGTGCATTTGTGATGATGTGACGTGTCTGTTGTCCGCCAAACACAACATCTAGTCTCATGGGTCAAAAAGCTCCATTTTGGTCTCATCACACCAAAGAACCTTCTTCCAGTTGACTTCAGAGTGTCCCACATGTCTTCTGCTGAACTCTAGTCCAAGTTTAACATGAGCTTTTTTCAACAGTGTCTTTCTCTTTGTCACGCTATCATAAAGCTTTGACTGGTGAAGAACAGACAACAGTTGTCTACATCTCAGCTGCTGAAGCTTGTAACTCCTTCAGAGTCATAGGTGTCTCGGTGGCCTCCCTCTGTAGTCTATTTCTTGCTCAGTTACTCAGTTTTTGAGGACGACCTGCTCTAGTCAGATTTAGACATGCTCCATATTACTTCCATTTCTTAATGATGGATTTAACTGGACTCCGAGAGACATTCAGTGACTTGGAAATGTTCTTGTATCATCCCCTGACTGATGCTTTTCAACACAGAGTTTCTTGGAGGGTTCTTTAGTCTTTATGCTGTAGTTACATCCAGGAGTACTGATCCACCAGAGACTGGACCTTCCAGATACAGGCGTCTTTATACTACAATCACTGAGACACGTTCACTAGACTCAGATAATCTACATTTCACTAAGTGTGGGACTTCTAGCACCAACTGGATGCTCCTGTGTTGAATTAGGTGAAATGTCTGGCAGATACCAAACACTGTACATCATCATAGATACACTATTCCCACTGTGAAGCATGGTGGTGGCAGCATCATGGTGTAGGGATGCTTCTCAGCAGCAGGTCCTGGAAGGCTTGTAAAGGTAGAGGGTAAAATGAATAAAGCAGGGCATACAGTAATCCTGGAAGACAACCTTTTAGTAAAAAAAAGCTAAAGTGACACGACCATAATTCAGTGTTGAAAAGCAATAAGTCTGTATTTTTATAGGCATTGTACCTGCAGTTGAAGACTTTGCTGCCTGACACTTGGTCCCACTCGGGTTTTTCCTTTCTTTTTGATCCCCCCCCTCAGGACTCTAGCGATTTAATCAGTAACTAACAACTTTCATCTGGATCTTCTTCGTGGAAAACAGCGAGGGTTCCTGACTTTTTACACACATCCAGCAGATTGGATTTGCCCTCCACACGCTGCAAACCATAAAACAGGCCGGGTCACATCTTTAGCTGCGGGCCGCCCCGCGATCGATATCTGCAGCTTTGATGATCGCACAAACACACGGAAGTTTACACAGAGGAGTCGCTATCTGTGATTGGTTCCACATTATCCGTACACTTACACAATCAGCCATCTCCAGCTGCAGGGGCTCGGAGCTTCATCTTTGATCTGAACGGCATAAATTAGCATTAATCCCTAAAAGACGACGACTATCCACAAGTGTGAGTAAATGAAAGTGTGTGAATGATGCAGCATGTGTCGCCTTTGTTGTGCGGCGGCATTCGTTGGTCGTGTGTGTTGCTAACAAGCAGCGCCTGCAACCCCTCTGACTCCTTATCACAGCAGCCACTGGTGCATTCCTCGATGCCAACAACAACAACAGGCCATCGGCGGTGGACTTTCTCCCCCCCCCGTCACTGTCTCCCTGCGCCGCTGCCCTATAAATAGACCATTACTTTGAAATGTAAGTATGCCTCCTGAAATCGCCGCCCCACTCGCTCCATCACATAAACACATGCGAGCCCGCCGAGCCGACAGAGTCCAGATTAAACTCTCCTTTTTAAAGCTCATCTCTGGCAGGATGGAGGGGCGTCGGTGGCCTTGTTTGATGTGGCTGGTTGATATGCAGCTCGCGATGTTCGGTTCAGTAACTGAGTTCACAGCGAATCTGTGTTTCTAACTTCAGCGTACTGTAAAGATCAGTAAAGCAGAAGATCTGCCCTCATCCTGCAACACATATCTGAATTAAACAGCAACCGATAAAGAGAATTTACAACAGATATACGTTAAGTATTCTATATTAATAGCGTGTAATGACACAGATTAAAGAAGAAGAGTTGAATATGTGCAACAACAATAGAAATGATGGTCACAACATCTCATGACAGTAGGTTGCTCCCCTTTGTTTACAGTGATGTTGATTTTACACTGAACAAAAATATAAACGCTCCATGTGAAATATTGATACCACATGAAGTGCACCACCCGAAGTGAGCGTATACTGTCTGGTACTTGTACAAAAAGGATATTTCTCTTGATTAGTGTCCCAAATTTGAGTCCACCACTGCCTGTGAGTATTTCATCAGTGATGCATGGCATGTTGATGTGATGCGTCTGTTGTGCAGACCAAAGGTTTCATCTGCTGTACGTGTCGCTGGTCTGAGATTTGCAGTACTGCCCGTCTGTTGGAAACCAACTCTCAGACGTCCTGTCGTCTGTTAGTGAACATTCAGCTGCACAGCGACCGCTCTGGTGGACATTCCTGCTTCCAACATGCCAATGACACGTTCCCTCATGACCGGAGTCGTCTGAGGCGTTGCTGCTTTGGTCAGAATGTGACATGTTGGGGTGGCCTTTTATTGTCCCCAGTATAAGGAGTGTCTGAGTACTGCTCATTATATGCCACACCCATGGACTGAATGGAATTAATGCATCACTGAGGCAGTGGTGGACTCAAATTTGGGACATTAATCAAGAGAAATATCCATTTTGTACAAGTACCAGACAGTATACGCTCACTTTGGGTGGTGCACTTCATGTGGCATCAATATTCCACATGGGGCCTTTATATTTTTGTTCAGTGTAGTTTGTCTCCTGCACTGACTCTCTTTTGTTCATCTTTTACTGTTTTATCCCTTTTATCGCCCTTAAAGATGCAGACTATCAGCCACAGTGGTCCAACAATCAGAGCTGCAACGATCAAAGAGAAATTAAAATGTAATGTTGATCGTCTTCTGGATGCAGCCTCTCCAGCATGAACATTTACTGATGTCTTTTTGTTCTCTGCATCACAAATTGAATATCCTTCACTTTTGGACTTTTAGTTGCACAAAAGAAGACGTCTGAACCTGAAATTACTTCTGTTTTGTTTATCTTTCACTGTTTTATCACTTTTACTCTTACTAATGCCCAGATCTTAAAATTGCAGAATAATAATCAGTCAGTCTCGTCAAAATGGTTCAACAATCAGAGCTGCAATGAGAGATTAACATGCAATTTTGATAATCAACTCATTAATTTTTAAATAAAACGTCACATTTTCTGTCTGAAGCTTCATTGATATGAATATTTGCTGATTTTAATTTGTTCTCTGCATCATAAATTGAATATTTTTAGGTTTTTTTTGCTCTTATCCCAAATCCCAAAATCGATCAAAGGGCTTTAAGGGGAAGTTTTCCTTTAAAGATGATCAAATTTATCAGGCAGAAACTGTAAAAATGGTGCACAAACGACCACATTTTGATGCCAGAAAGACGTTTGAACCTTCAGTTACTTCTGCTAAACTTTTAGTAGAGGCTGAAAACATGGAGATAGTTAAATGTCTGCAGTATGGTCAGTTGAATGTGGCAGTGTTAGTTGAATTAGCAGTTAGCATTAGCATTTAGCAGCTAGCTAAATGGTAGCATCAGCACTGGTCACTACCTGGAGCATCTCCTAAACAGGCCTGGGTCAGTTGAACGTGGCAGTGCCGGTTGAATTAGCAGTTAGCATTAGCATGTAGCAGCTAATTAAATGGTAGCATCGGCACTGGTCACTACCTGGAGCATCTCCTAAACAGGCCTGGGTCAGTTGAATGTGGCAGTGTTAGTTGAATTAGCAGTTAGCATTAGCATTTAGCAGTTAGCTAAATGGTAGCATCATCACTAGTCACTACCTGGAGCATCTCCTAAACCGACCTGGGTCAGCTGAACGTGGCAGTGCTGGTTCAATTAGCAGTTAGCATTAGCTTTTAGCAGCTAGCTAAATGATAGCATTGGCACTGGTCACTACCTGGAGCATCTCCTAAACAGGCCTGGGTCACTTGAACGTGGCAGTGCTGGTTGGATTGTTTAGGAGCAGTGTGAACTGGTACTAGGGGGGGCGACTCTGGGACGCCAGAGTTCACCTCCTAGCCTCCTGGAGGTGTCGTGGGACTAAGTAGGAGAAACAGCGTTGAAGGGAGGTTTCCACCTGATGACCCCCAGAGACGTGTTAGGAATCACTGCTACTGGTAGGTATAGAGACAGATTAGGGATCCTAGGTCCTTCACTGAGGATGAATCCTTTCTTTGTTTAAATTAAATGTGAAAGTACTTCTGTATATAAACGCAAAACACATGAAATGACCACAAAGAGGCTAAAAGGCAACATGGCACACAAGGCAAAAAACACGCAAAATGGACAAAAGCAGACACAGAAGCCATGCAAAATGACCACAAAAAGGTGAAACAACCAAAACGTGAAGCAAAACGACCAAAAAGAGCAACAACACGACCACAAACACTCATCAGATGGCCACATGCGCATGTTAAATGAACAAAATGAGACACAAAACGAGCAAATATGAAAGAAAAATGATGCAAAAGCAACTAAAAATGTGACGACTGCAGAGATGTCAAATTACCTAAATGAGTCAAACCTACTGGATCAATTAATAAATGCAGCACGGCTCAGAAACAGTGAACAGAGGAGACAGTAGTAGCTGCGACACCAAAAACCAACAATCCTGTTAATTTTAAAGTTATTTCAGTATTATTCAATATAAAACGTCTCAGAGTTTTCAGAGATCCTTCAGAGTGTCTTGTTTTATCATTTTCTAGCATCTTATTGAATAAACAACAGACACATCTCAGCCTGAACCTTATTATTTTACTATTTTCCTGCTCCGACCTCCTTCTTCATTCTCTTTAGACTCTTCAGCTGCCTGCTGATCAATAAAGTCTGGCTGGTTTTCTTAATTAATCCATTAATTATGTAATTCTTCATTTTAAACTGTCCAACACTGACTCATTCTTTGCTCTCAAAAGGAGATTTTTGTAATTTTCCAACCAGTCGTTTGGACTGAAGCTGTCTGAAGGCGTAATTTTAACGATGATAAAAACAACAACATGATCAGTTTAGAGGTTTTATCTGGACTGAAGCTGCCTGGACGTGTCGTTTGTCTTCATTCCGATCACTGGTTCACTTGTTTCAGCTTCACCAAAGAGTCATCTGGCTGCAATCTGATCTATCAACACAGGATCAATGAAGTCTTGTTGATTTAAATAAATAATTCAGGATTTAGGATTTAAACTGACGTGTTTTTCTCTTTTCAAAGGAGACCTTCTGGTTAAAATCTGGACTTTTGTCTTAATTAAAGCTACCTAAAGTGGAGTTTTACATGATTTTCTAGCATTTTATCCACTAAATTAGGAAAAATAATCAGGACATCTGTGTTTGTCAGCCTGAATATGAGCATTTTATCATTTTAAACCTTCCAGCTTCTGAAAGATTCTCCAAACTGACTGTTTACGAAACATCAGGAGGAATAAATCTGGATAATTTTAGTTATAAACTCACCATCAAAGTCAACTTTAATGCAAAAATCACCAAATATCACTGGTTTCATTTTCTTAAGGGAGACTTTTATGTTGAAATCTGGACTTTTTCCTGAATTACAGTAACTTAAAGTGCATTTTTCCATGATTTTCTAACATTTTATTAACTAAATGAGAAAAATAATCAGGAAATCCATGTCAGTTGCTGTCTGAATATTAACATTTTATCA
Organism: Dascyllus trimaculatus; assembly: GCA_024666655.1. Classification (NCBI taxonomy): domain Eukaryota; kingdom Metazoa; phylum Chordata; class Actinopteri; family Pomacentridae; genus Dascyllus; species Dascyllus trimaculatus. The sequence goes on from CM045450.1 coordinate 31,625,132, forward strand.
TTTCAAAGCCTCCTAGTTCTAAAAATTCAACAAACTGCCTGTTTAGGAAACATCAGGATGAATAAATCTGGATAATTTTAGTCATAAATTCCCCATCACAGTAAATTTTAAACTAAATATCATCAAAATTCACTGGTTTCAGCTTCTTAGAGGTGACGTTTTGTTGTAGTCTGAACTAGAGTCACCTAAAAGTGTGATTTTCCAAGATTTTCCAGCACTTTATCGACTAAATGAGAAAAATAACGGGGATTTTTTTGTCAGTTTCAGCCTGAATATTAACATTTTACAGTTTTAAGCTTCTATAAATTCTCCAAGCCGTCTGTTTAAGTGACGCTGAGATGAGAATTCATTCACAGCTGAAGCAATTTTTCCTGCTGATATCACCAAAATTGGCTCATTTCATCCTGTTGAAGGAGACTTTATGTTGAAATCTGATCCGACATCACAGGATCAATACAATCCTGCTGATTTACATCAATAATTCATGATTGGAGCCATTTTTCTTGAAGAAACTACCAACATTTGCTGGTTTCAGCTTCTCAAAGGAGACTTTTTCTGAATTTGAGCTACTTAAAGTGCATTATTTCACGATTTTCTAACATTTTATCCACTAAATGAGACAAATAATCAGTAAATCTGCGTCAGTCGCTGCCTGAATATGAGCATTTCATCATTTTAAAGCCTCCTGACTCTAAACATTCCCACAAACCCTCATCATGTTCGGTCAAACCTCTTGCAGCTGCTCTAAACACACAACTTGTGCTGCAGCAACAATCACTGCTCTGAACCTGCCGCTAAAAGCATCACAGGACCGTTTGTTTCCTGCACAGATCGGATCACTCTGAGCTCTCCAGAGACCAGACGAGGAGATGAGACCTCACCAATTACCGCACACACACTCCTGTAATGACACCACACACACACACACACATGATCCAGGACTATAGGAGGACTATAGTTGGTCTCTGCTGATGTAACGAGTGAACATCTGTGAGCCTGGGGGGCAGAGCAGCCATATGTCACCCGAATTTTAGGAGCTGCGTGGGGCTGGAGGGGGTCGGTGGTCCCACTTCCAGGAGGCTGAGTCTCTCCACAGAGAGACGCTCGGGGATTCGCTCTATGCGTAATAAACCCGCACTATCTTTGCGCACAGATCCCATCAGCTGTGTCGTCTCTCCCACAGCGCTGCGTGCAACGACCCGAGCGCGGTGAAATGACAGCTTCAACGGGCGCTCAAGTGGCCGCGCATCCCCCCCCCCACCCCCCCGGCAGCGCTCCAAACCGCCGCGCGGCGCACGACGCGTCCCGGTGCCGGAGAGCCGGAGAGCCGCGGCTCTGCCCCGAAGTTCAACTCCAACACTCCCCCCTCCCCGCGGAGCAGCCCCGTCCCCCCCGCAGACCACACAAAAGCTCCGGAGCACCGAGCAGCTCCGTGCACATGGCCGCACAAACATCTCCAAGAAACGGCGAGCAGAGGAGGAAGAAGAAGGAAGGAAGGAAGGAAGGAAGGTTCGTCTTACCGAGCAGAGGAGGAAGAAGCGGCGCAAAAGGGAATTATAAATCCGAGGTTGGAGCCCGCATTGTGGAGAAGGAGGATGAGGAGCAGGCGGCCGCTGGGAGGAAATAATCCGACTGTCAGTGACAATAACCCGGGGAGGAGGGGGGGCGACACCCGGCCAATTAGAACCGCTGATGGTTGGAGGAGAGGAGCAGCCGGAGCTCACCGGAAACTCTCAGGACGAGGAGGAAAATCCACAATCTGACGCCGCCGCTCGGATTCAGGGAGACTCAGACTGAGCCGAAGTCCTCCGGATGAAATGCGGAGAGATTAGTGGAGGCTGTTAACTTCCTCCACCTGCTGCCATCTACAGCAGGCTGGAGGTAATTAACCGAGACCAGGGAACACAGAGAGGAGGGGAAACGCACCGAGTCAGGCTCATCTCACATTTAATTCATCATTAAAGTCAATTTAAAGGCAGAAATCATCGAAATCCACACGTTTAGCTGCTTAAATGAGATTTGATTAGTTGCAATCTGATCCCAGAACTCAGTTCACAACAACAGATGCGTTTAATTTGATTATTAACTCAATATTTTTCATGCAAAAATCACCAAAATTCACAAGTTTCAGCTTTAAAATGAAAACATTCGTCACAATGTCAATAAAGTCTGCCTGGTTTTGATTCTTAATTCACCATTAAAGTCATTTATCTTGCAAAAATCACCACAACTGACTGGTTTCAGCTTCTAGAGGAGACTTTTCTGTTTCAGTCTGAACTAGAGTCACTTAAAAGTGTGATTCTCCATCGTTTTCTAACATTTTATCCACTAAATAAGACACATAATCAGGAAAATCTCTACAAGTTGCAGCCTGGATGTTATTATTTTATAGTTTTAAGCTACAACTTTCTAAAAATTCTGTTTAAGTAACACTGAGTAAATCTAGTTTATTTTGAGAATTAATTGAAAATTGAAGTAATTTTTCATTCAAATATCACAGAAATTGTCTCGTTTCATCCTGTTAAATAGGAGTGTTTGTTGTAATCTGATCTAACATGACAGGATCAATACAGTCCTGCTGATTTTAAATAAATAATTCATGATTTAAGTCATTTTTTTCTTGCATAAACTACCAAACTGACTCGTTTCAGCTTCCCAGGGAAGATTTTTTTAATGACATCTGGACTGAAGTTACTTAAAAGTGTAATTTTAAACATTTTCTACCATTTTACAGAGTAAATGATGAAAATATTCCCCCAAATCTTTGTTAGTTGCAGCCTGAATATTAATATTTTGTAGTTTTAAGGCTACATACTTCTAAAAATGTCCAAACTGACTGTTCAGGAAACATCCAGACGAGTAAATCAGATTAATTTTGGTTATTATTTCACCATCAGAGTCATTTTTATGTAAAACCGACTCGTTTCAGCCTCTAAGAGGAGACTTTTTGTTGCGACATGATCCTGAAATCTCGTCTGACAACAGGTGATTAGTAAAGTGCTGCTGATTTTAACATTAAATTCACCCTCAGAGTAGTTTTTCTTTCAAAACGGACTCATTTCAGTTTCTCAGAGGAGAATCTCTTTTTTTGCTGCAATCTTGTCCAACAACACAGGATCAATACAGTCTTACAGATAGAGATAAATAATTCATCATTTAATTAAAAAAATGTTACTTTTTCTCGCAAAAACTAACAAAATTGACTCGCTTTAGCTTCTCAAAGGAGACTTTTTTGATGCAGTTTGGACAGTTGTCTGGACTGGAGATACTTTTTCATCATTTTTTAACATTTTATAAACTAACTTTCTAAAAAAAAATTTAAAAATCCTCACTAGTCGCTGCCTGAATGTTATTATTTTATAGTTTTAAGCTACATGCTTATAAAAATTCCCCAAACGACTGTTCAGGTAACATCAAGATGAGTAAATCGTATTAATTTTCATTATTAATCCAACTTTAAGGTTATTTTCATGGAAAAATCTACAAAATTGACTCACTTTAGCTTCTCAAAGGGGACTGTTTTTGCTGGAATCTGACCTGTAATCTTGTCTAACAACATCAGATCAATGAAGTCTTGCAGATTTAGACAAATAATTCAGAATTTGATTTAAAAAATTTAATTTTTCTAGCAAAAACTACCAAAATTGACTTGCTTTAGCTTCTCAAAGGAGACGTTTTTGGTGCAATCTGGACTAGAGGTACTAGAAACCGTCATTTTTCATAATTTTCTGACATTTAATAAACTAACTCAGAAAAACAATGGTAAAAATCCTCACTAGTCGCAGCCTGGATAGTATTATTTTATGTTTTTAAGCTAAATGCTTCTGAAAAATTCTCCAAAATGACTGTTTAGGTCAAATCAAGACGAGTAAATCTGATTAATTTTGATTATTAAATCAACTTTAAGGTCATTTTTCATGCAAAAATGCCCAAAATTGACTCATTTCAGCCTCTAAGAGGAGACTTTTTTGCTGCAATCTAACCTATAATTTTGTCTAACCACACCAGATCAATGAAGTCTTGCAGATTTAAACAAATAATTCAGATTTTACTTCAAAATTTGTAATTTTTCTAGAAAAACTACCAAAATTGACTGATTTTAGCTTCTCAAAGGAGACTTTTTTGGGGCAGTTGTCTGGACTAGAGCTACCTTTTCATCATTTTCTGACATTTTATCAACTAACTCAGAAAAATAATCGTGAAAATCCTCATTAGTTGCAGCTTGAATATTAATATTTTATGGTTTTAAGCTGCATGCTTCTAAAAATTCTCCAAAATGACTGTTCAGGTCAAATCAAGACGAGTATTAATTCACCATCAAAGTCATTTGTCATACAAAAATCACCCAAACTGACTTGTTTTAGCTTCTTAAATTAGACAATCTGACCTGGAATCTTGTCTGTCAACACAGGATCAATAAAGGTTTGCAGATTTACACAAATAATTCAGAATTTGATTGAAAAAATTAAACTTTATTGCAAAAACTCAACAAAATTGACTCACTTTAGCTACCCAGAAGAGACTTTTTAATGCAATCTGGACTGTTTTCTGGACTAGGGTTGTTTTTTTAATCATTTTCTTACATTTTATAAACTCACTCTCTAAAAAAAAATCAAAAAATCATTGCTAGTTGCAGCCTGATGATATTATTTTACAGTTTTAAGCTACGTGCTTTTGAAAAATGTCCAAACTGGCTGTTCAGGAAACATCAAGACGAGTAAATCTCATTAATTTTGATTATTAATCCAACATTAAGGTCATTTTTCATGCAATAATCTACATAATTGACTCATTCCAGCCTCTCAAAGGAAACTTTTTGCTGCATTCTGACCTGTTTTCTGGTCTTCAAAGTGTCATTTTCACCTTTTTCTAACATTCTATAAACTAAATATCAACAGTAATCCTTGTTAGCTGCAGCCTGATTGGTGTTATTTTATAGTTTTACTGTTTTGACAACATCAAGGTGATCATTTTTCATGCAGAAATCAACAGAATTGACTAATTTCCGTTTCTTAAAGGTGGATTTTGCTCATTTATTTCTGCATTCTGGTCCGTTTCACTGGATCTGAAGGTGATTATCTAACGTTTTATCAACTAAATCAGAAACATAAATAAGAAAACCCTCATTAGTCACAGCCTGGACGTTATTATTTTATAGTTTTCTGGTAAAAACAGACTCAACCAGGAGTACGATGGAGACTGAGCTGATCTTCATGTAAAGTCTTAATAAGGAAAAGTCATCAGAGCTGCTAATTAGAAGTAGAGGAGTAAAAACGACGACATTAACCTCTGAAATCTGGTCTCTTCATTTAAATTCCTGCAGAGTAAAAGGTTTCATCCTGCAGACGTCCGTGAAGGTCACATCCAGGGGACTTTTTTATCCCGTCGGGGGAAAATAAAAAAGTGTAACAGGGATCTAAATAATTACAATTTCACCCTGGAGGAATCTGCTGAGGTAGAAACAGGAGCGCATTAAAAACTTTAACCAAACCCTCCACAAGTCACAGCGACTTCAGTTCATTTAAGTCATTTTTTATGCAGAAATCACCAAAATTAACTCGTCTTGTCTTTTATAAGTGGACTAAAGTTACCTGTAATCGTCATTTTCCATCATTTCCCAACATTTTATCGACTAAATGAGAAAAATAACCAGGAAAATCCTCTTTTGTTGCAGCTTGAATATCATTATTTAATAGTTTTTGTTCAATTCTGGACTGATTTCTGGGATACAGCAACTTGAAAGTGTCATTTTACTGCCTAAACAAGATAAATAATCAGTAAAATCTTCGTTATTTGCCGCCTGAATAACATTATTTTACAGTTTTAAGGCTGCACGCTTCAAATAGAATCAAATATAATAGAATAAAGCTTGTAAATTTGGGTTATTATGGTCGTTTTTCGTGCCAAAATCACTAAAATTGACCATTTTCAGATCTTAAAGGAGACTTTTTTGTTGTAGAATTAATTTAAAGTGTCATTTTCTTACATATTATTACCTAAATCAGTGAAATAATCAGTAAAATCTTCATTATTTGCCGCCTGAATAACATTATTTTACAGTTTTAAGGCTGCATGCTTCAAACGGAATCAAATATAATAGAATAAATCTTGCAAATCTGGATTATTATGGTTGTTTTTCATGCAAAAATCACTAAGATTGACCCGTTTCAGATCTTAAAGGAGACTTTTCTGTCGTAGAATTCATTTAAAGTGTCATTTTCTTACATTTTATTACCTTAAAGAGAAAAAAAATCAATAAAATCTTTGTTAATATCCGTCTGAATATTACAATTTCATAGTTTTGAGGCTATATGCTTCTAAATATTCGCCAAACTGGCTGTTTAATTTATTGCAGCAGCATCAACATGAGTAAGTCTAGTTAATTTGGATAATTATTTCATTGTTACAGTCATTTTTCACGGACTGGAGTTCATTTAAAGTGTCATTTTCCATCATTTTCTTACATTTTATCCACTAAATGAGAGAAATAATCAGTCAAATCTTTGTTAGCTGCTGCCTGAATATCATTATTTTACAGTTTTGAGGCTTCAAGTGAGGCTTCTGTCAGTTTAGTTCACTGCTGCAGCATCAAGATGAATAAATCTTTTTAATTTTCATAATTATTTCACCATTAAAGCCAGTTTTTCATGCAAGTGTCACCCAAACCGACTTGATTTGGCTTCTTAAAGGTGACGTTTTGTGATTTTGACTGAGATCTGAACACTTTATGAACTAAATGAGAGACAGAACCTGGAGAAAATGTTATGTTTTGATAGTTTTACTGCTCCTAACCACTATTTCTGAGTCAGTGTAGGCAGGTTGTGGTAATTGGGGGCAGGTTTGAGTCACTGTGGACAAATTTTGATTTATTAAAGACAGATTTTAGTCATTCTGGACAATTTTCCAGTCAATGTGGACCATGTTTGTGTCAGTTTAACCATTTTCAAGTACTTGAGGAGTCAAGTTAGGGTGATTAAAGACAAGTTTGAGTCGTTGTAGGCCATTGGTGAGTAATTTTAGACAATTTTTGAGTCACTGAGGACAAGTTTTGATTAATTTTGAACCAATTTCCAGTCATTATCAACACGTTTAAGTCACTGTGGACAAGTTAGGGTGATAAAGGACAAGTCTGAGTCATTGTGGACGTTTTTTCTGTACTTTTGGACCATTCCTGAGTCATTATAGACAATGTTCGGGTCATTTTGAACTAATTTCCAGTCATTATCAAAGTGTTTGAGTTAGTGTGGACAATTTCAGAGTCTTTTTGATGCATTTTGAGTCATTTTGGACTGTTTTCAAGTCTTTATGGACACTTTTAAGGAGAATTTTTGTGTCATTTTCGGACATTTTTAAGTTATTTAGTGCACTCTATGGGTGCTGTTTGAGTCACTGGGCAATTTGTGAGTCATTTTGACTCATTTTGGACTATTTTTAAGTCACTATGAACATGTTTGAGTCATTCTGGACAATTTTCTAGTCAATATGGACAAATCTGAGTCACTGTGGACCATTTTTGTGTCATTTAGGACAATTTTCAAGTCATTGTGCACAAGTTAGAGTAATTAGGGACATGTTTGAGTCATTGTAGGCAACTGTTGAGTAGTTCTGGACAGGTTTTGAGTCATTTTGAGCTAATTTCCAGTCATTATCAACATTGTTGAGTCACTGTGGACAAATCTGGCTGATTAAGGACAAGTTAGAATCATTGTGGACATTTTTTGTGTACTTTTGGACCATTCTTGAGTCATTATAGACAATGTTTGACTCATTTTGGACGAACTTCCAGTGATTACCAACACATTAGAGTTATTGTGGACAACCTTTCGATGTGTTTTGAGTCAGTTTGGAATAACTTCAAGTACCTGTGTACAAGTTAGGTTGATTCAGGATGAGTTTGAGTCATGGGGGGCAACTGTTGAGTAATTTTGGACTAATTTCCAGTCACTATCAACACGCTTGAGTGATTCTGGACAAGTTTTAAACATTGTGGACACTTCTTCTAGTCATTTAGTGAACTCTGTGGGTCTTCTCTGAGTAATTTTGACTCAGTTTGGACTATTTTAAAGTCATCGTGAACATGTTTGAGTCATTTTGGACTTCCTGTTTCCTTTGCGGTAGAGAATCCAACAGCTTCAACCGTGACGTTACCTCAGACTTCACCTAAACAACTGCAATCTGTCAATACTGAACTTAACCCCAGTTTTATACCAGAACTAAGGAGTTTTATGACGTCAACCGTTATGAAGACATTTACGTTGTTGTTAGAGAGGAGAAGTCGACCCTAGTAGAAGATGGATGAGCTGTGAAATGATAACAGCCAGTCACTGCCTTGATAACTTATACATCGGAGCTCGTGTGAAGCCCGTCGAGGCTAAAACGTCCCCAGCGGAGTGAAGCTCATCGTCCTCAGTGTGTCCCGTCGACACAATGCAGAGCTATGCGAGTGTGTTATTGTTAACCGGGTTAAATCAGGAGCTGAAGATCAGCAGCGACACACTGAAGAGGCCCTGAAGAGGAGGAACCCAGCAGTAACAGGTGTGAGCAGGAATGTTCCATATATAACTGGACTGATAATAGAGCTGAGGGAGGCTTCGTCCACACAGAACGTCACAGGAACGTATTCATGATGCTTCAAGTGGAGATCAGTCAGATTAGCTTGTTTTCTCCATTTTATTGGATTTGAATGTCTTTTTGTAGCGTTTTAATCTTAAATACATGTGAAGTTTTAAGAGAAAACTGCATTAATTTGAAGGAAATTCCTCATCTTGCTACGATCGATAACGAATTCAGTGCAGAACAAATGAAAACACCCATAAGTCACGCTGTTAATTTAAGTCATTATTCATGCAAAAATCACCAAAATTAACTCGTCTCGTCTTTTAAAAGTCAATTCTTTGGCTGCAATTTGGACTAGAGTTTCCTGTAATTGTCATTTTCCATCATTTCCCAACATTTTATCGACTAAATGAGAAAAATAACCAGGAAAATCCTCTTTGGTTGCAGCTTTAATATCATTATTTCATAGTTTTTGTTGATTTCTGGACTGTTTTCTGGGCTGCAGCGACTTGAAAGCATCGTTTTATTGCCTAAACAAGAGAAATAATCAGTAAAATCTTTGTTAGTTGCCGCCTGAATAACATTATTTTAGAGTTCTAAGGCTGCATGCTTCAAATGGAATCGGATATAATAGAATAAATCTTGTTAATTTGGATTATTATGGTCATTTTTCATGCAAAAATCACTAAAGTTGACTCGTTTCAGATCTTAAAGGAGACTCTTGCCCTTTTGGATAATTATTTCATTGTTACAGTCATTTTTCATCGACTAGAATTAATTTAAAGTGTCATTTTCCATCAGTTTCTTACATTTTATCCACTAAATGAGAGAAATAATCAGTCAAATCTTTGTTAGCTGCTGCCTGAATATTATTATTTTGCGGTTTTGAGGCTTCAAGCTGCTAAAAAGTCGTCAAACTGTCAGTTTAGTTCACTGCTGCAGCATCAAGATGAATTAATCTTGTTAATTTTGATAATTAATTTACAAATGAAAGGGAAAAATCAAACAAACACACAGAGAGCTACTCTAAATGCACCAGAAGTGAATATTTTAATTGTATTTATATGATATTTTTACAGTTTTATGTAAAGTGCACACTATGTGAAAGGTGTAACACAGATTAAGGGTATTATTATTACAGATATTGATGATATAATATATTAATATTATAGATGACGGCCTTAGAAACTTATATTATTGGCACGTCAACAAAAAAAAGACAATTATGCAAACAAACTGAGCTGCTAGCTTTGACTAATAATCCATGATTCATTACGGAGAAACTTGAGTTCTTTACTTTGTGAGACGCAGGAAAAAAAGTTTATTTTATACAATAAATTCAGAATAACTTGATTTAAAGTAATGATTTAAAATTTAAGGATCTAAAATCCTGAGTTCAGTTGAATAAATATCCAAAGATTTCCTCACTTGATAATAATAATAATAATAATAATAATAAATAACAACACTAACACTAAAACCAATACTACGACTACGACTAGAATAATAAAGGTAATGCTAATAACAACACTGACAACTACTAATAAACCTAATTTATAGACTAATTTTCTTTAAGGTAAGAACATATACTAAAAGCATGAAGTCACTTCACTCCATAAATGGATTTATCTGTTTGCATAAACTTCCCAGCATGCACTGCTTTCTATTTGACTTTCCCAGAAATCTTACTTTTGACTTTTTTATTCTGATTTATCATCATAGATAGAGATAGATAGATAGATAGATAGATAGATAGATAGATAGATGGATGGATGGATGGATGGATGGATGGATGGATGGATGGATGGATGGATGGATGGATGGATGGATGGATGGATGGATGGATAGATAGATAGATAGATAGATAGATAGATAGATAGATAGATAGATAGATAGATAGATAGACAGACAGACAGACAGACAGACAGACAGACAGACAGACAGACAGACAGACAGATAGATAGATAGATAGATAGACAGACAGACAGATAGACAGATAGACAGATAGATAGATAGATAGACAGACAGACAGATAGATAGATAGATAGATAGATAGATAAATAGATAGATAGATAGATAGGTAAATAGGCTCTGCAGACAGACAGAAGTGTGTTTTTAGGTACAGGCTGCCCTCTGCTGTCTAAAACTGGAAAACCTTTCAAACCTTTCAGCCTCTGTCAAAACTCACACTCATGCACCTCATTTCCTCTACCGACACGATTTGCTCATTTTTTTTGCACAACAAACACTAAAATGTTGCAGAAAAATCACTCAAACTTTCTCCTAAATGACCTGAAACTTGTCCAACAAACATGACATTGTTCCTTCATTTTAATATGTTCTACTTTATGTGAGCAAACTCATTTATATTCATTCGTGTCCATTTTAAATTTGCTCTGTTAAAACAACACTCATAAAGTGGTTAAAGTCAGATTAAACCTTATTTTCTGCAGGTTTTTCTTAGTTTAGCTTTAGTTTAGTTTAGTTGTGCATTTTTTGCAGGGACAGAACACAATCTAAACTAAATGCAGCAGAGTTAGCGAGCAGCTAATTAGCATCTGTGAGCAAGAGCAGAAAGAGGGAAGCAACAAATACCCTTCATGAAGCAAAACAAAACTTAGAAGCCCACCAGTGTGAGATGATAAAAACTGACTCAAATGAAACAATTAATTGAGGTCAATTCTTTCATCCAGTCGAAATGTCCTTAATAAAGACAACTAAAGAATCTAAAGGACAGTTCAACTTAGAGGCGTCAATGAAACCCAACACATGACACAGCGTGTTTTATGGGGATTTTACAGTTTTTCTCAGTGGCTTTGCTGCATTTCTCACATCACTATTAACATTTGCACATCATTAGTGCATTTTTCAAAACAATTAGTACAAACCTAGTTGATAACCTCGGCGTCACCTGCCCCAAGTGGATGGTTCACTCCTCAAAAGCAGGAATTCATGCCAGTGAAAGTGTCATCAAGATGAAAAGTTCTGACACCATTGTTTACACTGTAAAAACACCACATCTCACCAAGTTTATTCGTCTTATTTTTAGTCAAATTGTCTCAACCCGCTTGATTTAAGATTAATTCACTTTACAGGTAACATTTCAGCAGATGGAGGGACGTGTTTTAAGACAACGCATCTTAAATATCTTGTTAAGTCAAACAATCTTGAAATGATCTTGTTTTAGTTGTATTTTTACCAGAAACAAGGTTCATTTCATTTCATACATGTTTCAAGCTGAGCTGTTGTTTGTATCAGATAAATAATCTGGATTTAAGAAATAAAGTCAATGCATTTTATTGGAAAATCACCAATTCATATCAGAAAACAGCTGCATGTGGAAAATGTGTTAAAAAAAAAAATCAAATGTCTGCTTTTGAGTTAAAACACCTCCTTTTGGGCGTAGCTGGCTTCACCTAAAACACAACACCTTCAAATGCTGTCAAACACCACTAAATATTAGGATTTCTAGCCAACTGTGAGAAGACATTATATCTCAGAATGCTTCAATTAATCTGTGTGATCTGATTTCAAGTACAAGATGGTCTTAAATCTAGAGAAGAGCCACGATAATACAACTAAAATAAGTTGAACACATCTCAAATTAAGAAGCTGAAACTTATTAAAGCAAACATCTATTTAATTCTTTATCATGTCTGGTTTATTCTAAGACACCTCAGCTTGACAATGCTGCTAAAATATAGCTTAAAATAAGTTTTCCCTGCTGATTTTAAGACCTCAATATTCTAAATATCATGTCTTATTTCAAGAAATCTGACCAAGCAAATCTTCACTTGTTCTATTGGCAGATTTTTACACTTATTTCAAGGTAAAAGTGCCTTGAAATAAGTTTTATTTTCTTGTTTTGGGAGAGGCTTTTTTTTACAGTGTATGAACAAGACGGTCAAATGTATTTGTCATGTTTTCATTGTGACAGTTTACTCTGGAAGTGTTTTCAAATGCAAAAAAAGTCAGATCTCGGTGACTCGACCTGAAAATGCTCCAGACAGCTCTAAACACTATTTACACAGCCGTTTGAAAACTACAGTGAAGTTACTCATTACTGTGTTTAGTGAGGTCACTGAGTACAAGACACTGGTTTCACATTTTACTGCATATGATCTTTGCAATTCTAATTTGTTCACATCATAGTGCAAAAGAAACATACAGACTTATTCACAACAAACATTAGAAACACTGTTTGGGTAGAGCTGTAAACAACTGTAAACAATATTGCAGTACATACTGGAACTGAACATACAACATACACAGTACTGTAAATCATTCATCCAGATGTTCCCGTGTGTCCGGCCACATATTTATAACTACACCACAGAGAATATCATCCCTTGCAATGCAACGAGGAGGAGCTGGACAGATTCTAACAACTAGTTCAACATGTTTGTATGTAATGACTCGAGCAATGAAATGAGGACTGTTAGTTTTATAGGAAATGACTGTTTAGTGTTCATAAGTATGGTTCATTTAGACTGACATGAAAAAAGCAAATGATAAAGTTATAAAACAGCAGAATGTCCAGAAGCATCTGCAGTTCATTGGAAGGAATAACAAACTGCTGCTCTGATGTGCACAAACGACTAAATGTTGTGGAGGTTCAACCAACAGTCGTGAGGATTTTAATTCTGATCACAGAAATGCACCAAAGCCACTGAGAAAAACTGAAAATGTCCTCAAGCTGCCAGCAGGTGGCGCTCTACGACCACAGATACCGTCCACTGTGCTGTGGAGGTTTGATGACATCCAACCTCCAGTCAGGATGTGAGAATCGCTGCTGCTTTGACCCGACTGAAGAGTTTTTACACGAAAGTGAGAAGAGAAACCAAAGAGGATTCAAATTTTAGTTTAAATACAAGACAGAAAAGTTTGAGTCTAAATGTTTTCGACAAAGTGGCTGCAGATGGATTTGACATCCAAACATAAAGAGTCGACAGAGGAAAAGATTCTGATTTCAAAAGATATTTCATAATAACACTGTTAATAATTAGAATAAAATACAAATAAATGAAAACAATAACTATTTTACCTTTAAAAGACATTTACCTTTAATAACCCCTAACTTTAAAATGGAAATAAGAAAAAAAAATCACGTTGTCTCATTAAAAAATCTCCAAAAACAAACCATTTGCAGTAACTACATGCTGTAAAAAACTAAAAATTCTGCGTTGTTTGGCAAAAACAGGAAGCCATAATTGACTCAACTGTGACCAACAGTCACGTGGGAATGATTCAAGGACTTTTCAGCTGAACTGCAGGCAGTGTTTCCACAAAGACAGGAGAAAGACAAAGAAATTCAAACTATAAATAATTAAATATCTGTAGCGAGTGGAGCTTCTATTTCTTTTCCAGTGTTGGTAACCCGTCTTAAATGTCCCAAAATGTCTTGGAGCTCAGAGATTTAACCAGAACACAACAAATTGTCATTTGTTCCTTCGATCACTGACGCTAGAAGTCGGACACTTTTTTATTAACTCCACCAAGGAGGTTATGTGGTGGCTGGCATTGGTTGGTTTGTTTGTTTGTTTGTTTGTGTGCAAAATAACTTGAAAAATAATGGATGGATTTGTATGAAATTTTAAGGAAATGTGTGAAATGGGACAAAGAAGAAATGATGAAATGTTGGGACTGATCCGGATCACTGTCTGGATCCAGGATTTTTTTTAATGTAAGTGTAACCAGGTGGACAATTAAATGCGGTTTACTCTAAAAGCCACCAGAGGGCGCTCTTGTTTTTGGGGTAACCCCCTCTGACCACATGACATTTTGGGTCTCCACGCGACAGACAGTGACAGTGACGGAGTTCTCTTTCCTTCCTGAGCGACAGACGCACGGTTGGACCGGCGTTCTTATCTCCGGTTGTCTAAGAAGCTGGGAGGCTGTTAGGAGCTGCCGCGCTAGAGGCTGCGCCTGTTCATTAGGTTGGATGGGGTGAAGGCCGCATTGTTGGTAGGACATTTGAACTGTCTGTAATTATATTTATATCTGTAACGTTCCATAGAAAATATGTGAATTGGGAGATTGTGTTGGGGGTGGACTGAAGCTCCTTGGCGGAGGTATGAGCTCTCTAAATGCTTTTCTCGTGTTTGTGTTTAAATTCTGATTAAATTATTCCTTTCTCACTATAAACAGCAGCGACAGCAAACTGTTAGAGGTTTGTTTTAAAAATCAGACATTTCAGAATGAATTGAATCTCTTATTGTGTTTTTTAAATTATAGTTTCTGATAACGTATCTGTCACTTAATGTTTTCCCGCCTCAGGGCTGCTGTCATTTATCTGCTTGGACCGACAGCATCAGTTGATTTAAAGCAGCATTTAGCAGCTGTGCTTTTTACACAAGCCTCCTAATCTGTTGTGTTTGGTGAAAAATATGAAGTTTGTGATGTTTGTCTGCAGGATTTATGGAAAAGTCGAGCATTTAGTTGATTTTGACGCGACAAGAAGCGAACACGCCACCCGGAGGCAGATGCTTTTTATTTCTTTAACTCTGAAAACAGAAATAAATCAGTAATTGTTCGCTGTTTTAGAAACTTTCTACTCCTGGTTTCAGAGTTTTAAGCCTCTCCTCCTCGCTGATCTCCTGTTTAATCATATTTAAGATCTCCTGCAGCGCTCAGGTCGGTGAACTCCAACAGCTTCGGCCTGTGATGGGGGATTTTCAGATCTGCTTTTTGATCTTTGTCCTGTTGCACAAGTCGACCTTCTCTTACTTTCCTGACTCACTGCAGAACCTTTTGCATCTGGAATCTGCTGATATTTACTGCAACTCTTTCTTCTTTCTACTCATGTGATGGATGAAGGGTGCCACTAAACCCCAAAGCAGTAGATTTACACCCTTTGCTGAACAGTTATTTTCACTGAATGCTGCTCCTTCATTCTCCAACCAGACCTTTGGTGATTGTGGAACTTCCTCTGTGCATATTCTGCATATTTACAGGTGTATAATTCTATTTTTGGACTCTGCTAGAACATGTTAACATGCTTTAGCGATAAAAAAACTACATTATTTTTCCTCTAGACTGTACACTCCTCTAGTTTTAGCTCCTGTCATTCACCCTCTGAACCCCAAAACCCCATCGGCAGGCTTGAATTTACCAAAGTGACACCGAGAATCAGGCAGAAACAGAACAAACATGAAGAAACATGCTCAACTTCCTAACAGTCCTTGAATGTGTCGAATCTGAAATGTGTTTACATCAGGAGAATGATCAAATCTAAGCCTACAACTAGGTTTATGACCACCTGCGCTACATTAACGAACAGCCACTGGGACATAGCAACACTGTCCTAGTTGATCCTGGCTTGTCTCAACAAAATGGTTTCTGACTGGAGGTCATTAAGCGTCACACAAGTCTTTGTCATGGTGCCCTATTTTTAGCTAAACACCCACAACGCCCTCTGCTTGGCAACATGAACTGCCTGTAGTCTGAGCGACTCCTCCCCTGGTCTCTGCAGTATCAAACAATAAGAGGCTCCACCTGGTGGAACAACCAGGTACTACAGTTAATCTACAGTACATTTTCTGACATGCAGGTAGAGAATACAGGTTTTCTTCTTTGTGCAGTCATGGTACACTTTAGCCTCTCCACACTACATTTCAGACCCTACCACAGCTTTACAACTAGGTTTATGACCACCTGCGCTACCTGGAGGTCATTAAGCGTCACACAAGTCTTTGTCATGGTGCCCAGTTGCTAGCTAAACACCCACAACGCCCTCTGCTTGGCAACATGAACTGTCTGTCGTCTGAATGACGCCTCCTCTGGTCAAACAGTAAGAGGCTCCACCTTTTGGAACAACCAGGTACTACAGTTAATCTACAATGCTTTAAATGTGCATTATCAAGGAAAACAGTATTGGATCGACATGTAGAGCGACCTTTTTTCCAGTAGTAGTAACACCTGTGGGCACTTGGGGAAAAAAATTCTACATGCGGATTGCAGGTTTTAATTTTTTTTGTCAAAATAAATAATCATAGAAAGATTCTCTCTTTATGATCTCCAGCATTCTAACTGTGTCACACTGAGTTCTCTCTCCTTCTTCATGGTTGGTCTGTTTCCATAGAGGAGCAGGACTTTATACTGCAGTGAAAAATGAAACACAGTGAGGAAAAATCTTCAGTTCGTAACTCCAGATCTCAGAGTATAAAGCTGTAGCTGTAGCAGGAGTCTTTCTAGTGAGGGAGTAGTGTCAGCAGTTGCTCAATCTTTGATTTTGTTTGACTCTTTGTTTTTTGTAAATCAAAGTCCACTTTTACAAAAGAGCAGCTGTATCACACACTGAAGGAAAGGAGAGGCCAAAGATTAGAATGTGTGAATATAGCAGGAGCTTTCTGAGTGTTAGCGCAAGGTTTGAAGAGTTTATCAGCTCTGCAGATGATCATTTGTCACCTGCCTCACTCGTCCTAATGAGCCAATTAAAGCTTAATGAGTTCATTAAGTTCTGAGACTTTACAAAAGGAAGGGTGCGCAAATCTACTTCTTTTCACTTGCAGAACATTTCGCACACAACTTCAGTCACTTCTGTCGTCTTTGGAGGCCCGGAAAGATCCAAACCTCCATTTTGAGGGATTAATTCTGCTAATGGAGAACCAGCGAGTCTCAGTTGGTCCTTTGTTCCCTCTTCAAAAACAAACCACAGCAGCATTAACTTGTAACAGGCAAAGTCACAGGAGTCGGTGTTGAAATACAAACAGAAAGACAGGCGTAGAAAGCAATTTATTTGTCTGCGCGGGAGAAACAGAGAAAATAAAAAGGGCCTTAGAAGAACATATCACCTTCAAACAAACAGGAGGAAAAACAAATAACAAAAATGTCAAGACGTCAAAAAAAGAAGGAATGAATTCAGAATGTGAATGACACCAGAGGGGGGAACAGAAACACCTCTCTTCGCGGAGCCACTTTAATGAATTTGACGATTCGGTGTCGGTTGCGATGAAGTCCGAAGCGCTTCAAGGTGGAGCTTCGGCTTGTTGGAATAATAATAAATGATGAACTTCGCTCCAGACTGGTCCCGCCGTGTGGATTCACACTATTTACCTCCAATTACCGAGTCAGGAGGAGCAGCGCCGCCCACCAGGCCATCAGACGACCGGCGGCGACTGAGGCTTGCTTGAATTTATTCATCAGTTTATAAGCTGCCCTTCATCTGCTTCAAGAGGCTGCTTCTGAATTTCCTCGACTGGTGAGGCGACTGTCGATCACGCTCCAGAGAACAGGACTCCAGCTCGAGGGGAAATGAGGCTTAGTGGGAGCAGGGACCCTTCACTGCAATGAATGACACTCCTTAAGTATGCACATCCACTCGGAGGTGCCTCGGCCGACAGCAACAAATGAATAAAAATAGACGGCGGACGCTCTGCAGGAGTAACAGATGTAAGGCTGTAGAAAACCCACTTTTCTACACGCTCGGCTCTTTCGTTTCTGCTGCATCAGCCACAAGACAAAGCAATTAGGACACTCCGCTGCTGGCACATACTTATCTAAATTAGCTGCTAAATAATTTATGGCGTTTGTTAATGCAGCCGGGTGTTTGTTTTCGAGGCTGTTGCAGTGGACGGAGTTTAGCAAAAAAGTTCCGGTGATCCAGAAAACTCCACCGGATGAGCGTCATATTCGAGTCGTCATTTATTCAGGCAGGTCAGTCGACGTTATTCTGCTGAATAAGACCCACAGACGAGATTTCTGACTGACTGTTTTTCCCTAAATTGGTACATCAAGCAGGTTTCACGCCTCGGTCAGATGCGCCTGAAACCCCTCTATGATCTCAAACATATCATGCTTCAACTTTATTTGCTAATTGATACAAAAAGAAAACTTTATCTACAGGACACTGAGTTTGTCGACATGCAGCATGGACAGCATAATGAGCGAGGCATCTGTTTTTTGGAAATGTTTCAGCTCCAGAAGGGGATGATGACCAAAAACAGGCACTATGTCAGCAGTGTTTGCAGTTATCTTGTTCATCTTGAGTGTCAATTTAATACTTGTGCATCGTATTTTAGATGGTTTTAGACATTTTAAAGCATCCTTTTTGTAATTACTACATCTTGCTTTAGTTGTCTTGAGTCTCCTTTTGGTCCGTTTTGTGTCTTTTTGATCATGTTGCATCTGGTTTTGGACATTTTGACTGTCTTTAGCATGATTTTTAGTGTCCTTTAGGTGCTTTTGCACCTTGTTTTAGTTACCTCGAGTGTCCTTTCGGTCCGTTTTCTGTCTTGTTTTAGATATTTTTTGCCTTTTTTGGGCAGAATGGTGTCATTTTGGTTGTTATGGACATTTTGAGCGTGCTTTTGGTTGGTTTATGTCACTTTTTTGTATAAAATCAAGCTCTACGTGAATATTCCAGCTGATGGATGGATCGAAAAACAGCTACTCTGTCAGCAGTATTCTACACTTTTTCCCATCACATCAGAAAACCACAAGGCTCTGCATGACGCATACCTCCGCCAAGGAGCTTCAGTCTACCCCCAACACAATCTCTCAATTCACATATTTTCTATGGAACGTTACAGATACAAATGTAATTACATACAGTTCAAATGTCCTACCAACAATGCGGCCTTCACCCCATCCGACCTAATGAACAGGCGTGGCCTCTAGCGCGGCAGCTCCTAACAGCCTCCCAGCTTCTTAGACAACCGGAGATAAGAATGCCAGCCCAACCGTGCGTATGGAGGAAGGAAGGAAAGAGAACTCCGTCATTGTCGCTGTCTGTCGCGTGGAGACCCAAAATGTCATGTGGTCAGAGGGGGTTACCCCGAAAACAAGAGTGCCCTCTGGTGGCTTTTAGAGTAAACCGCATTTAATTGTCCACCCGGTTACACTCAAATGAAAAAAAATTCCTGGATCCAGACGGTGATCCGGATCAGTTCCAAAATGTCATAATTTCTTCTTTGTCCCATTTCACACATTTCCTGAAAATTTCATCCAAATCCGTCCATTGCTTTTTGAGTTATTTTGCACACAAACAAACAAAGAAACAAACAAACCAACGCCGGCCATGACATAACCTCCTTGGTGGAGATAATAAACGCCATAGAGGGCTATAAAAACATCATCTGGTTATTTATGGTGTGTAACAACAACACTAAGGTGTCCATCCCAGAGCTGTATAAAAGCTGAAACAGAGCTGTCACAGTAGAGTATTCTGCAGCTGCTTTTAAAAAGAGTAATGCATTTTGCCTTTTATTATAGATCCTGTGGATTTTCTATGGATTCTACTGATTGTTTTTATTGGGACAGTGGAGGCCTAGTGTTCTGTGAAGCGAACTTGTAACCGGTGGGTCGCCGGTTCGAGTCCCCGGACTGGCAAGAGGTGGAGGTGGGAAAGTGAGAGCGGTCACTTGTCCCAGTCACCACCACCCTTAACCCCGGGTGCTGCACCGTGGCAGCCCAGTGCTCCCAGTATGTTTAGTTAAGGTTAACTATGAATAGGATGAGTCAAATGCAGAGAAGGAATTTCCCCAAGGGGATCAATAAAGGTTAGATATTATTGGGTCAAACAGGTGGACGTCCAAAGGTGTTGACATGAATGCACTTATGAAGTCCGCAGGAGGAGGTTGGGGTGGATGGAGGGTGTACAAAGTGCACCAGAGTCCACATCCAGACTGCCATCTGTCGTTTCTGTATTAAACCAGACAACGTTTCACTAAGTAGAATGGAAGCTTCACTGGTTGCGTCTAAACATAACCCTGTAGTCTCTGGTAGAGCTGATGTTGGCTGGGTTTATTGTATTTTTTGACATTTTGATTTGTCCTTCACATAGTTCTTCAAATATTTTGCTATGTCGGCTTTTGTCATTTGCATTGCCTTTTTTTTTTTTTTTTATTTTTCCTATCCCCTTTGGTTTTATTGCCTGCATTTTAACATCTGCTTTGTGCAGCTGCTTCAAACTTTGTTTTAGAATCTTCCACATAAATAAGGTTATTAATTCAATGATGCGTTCATAATCGACATATTTGCAACTTGTCAAATATGTAAATTAACAACATTTCATATTTATTATTAAGACTAATCCAGCTGCAATTACTTTTCCTTCAGAACCTATTTGCTGTTGCAAATGAATTTATTAGTGTGTAAACCTAATTTCTAGGAGACAGCGGTGAAAACTCAGAGCTAATCAAGGAGCAGAGAAACACTGGTAAATACCAAACTGCTACTGCAGGATCTCAGACCTTCAGATGCAACAGTTCAGGTGGAGCAAAATTAGGAAGTTCAACCAAGACATTAAGACTTCTAAAGGTGTTATTATTTAAATCATTTAAGTAAACATGTAGGTTTTGACCGGGGATTTGAGATCAAAGATGAATGCGCCTTCGTCCACAACAATGACTGCTCTGATGCTTGTTAGCTCACAGTAACGTGACTGTTCAAAAGCACCGACGCTCCCTTGTAACTCGTTATTTCCCCTTCAAAGATGTGAGGTTGATGATAAAAAGCCTGTTTTTCACCTTCTCTCATCATGTTTACCTCCAACTAATCCCATCAGATCTGAGAGCAAAGTGCCACATGAGAGAGATTAACTCTTTCAGGTTGTGTACTGAGCTGAAGGAAACTGATTTTCCAAACTATCACAACCGGAACCCTCGAGATCTCCGAGAAGTTGTCAGTAATGTGGCGTCGTTACTCGAGAGGCTTCAGATCTGTAATCCAGCTACTCCTTCTGTTGTTAACTTAAATAGAAGTGGAAGAATGTCTGTGATTTCCCTCTGAAACAAGACATACATGAGCAGTTTCTGAACTGATGCTTTACTAGAAGAAAACACTGAGTTTTAATGTTGATAGCAAACTGTGGTCTCCAGCAGCAAAGTCCTTGATTTCTTGACTGATTTCTTGATATTTGAGAGTTTAAAAGATTCAATTTCTGTGTATCTTTGGCTGTTTGCTTCAAATCATTGTCTTGCTGTAAAACAAATCTTCTCCAAAGTCTCAGTTCTACTTCAGACTGCTTCAGATTGTCCTCCAGGATTTCTCTTTACTTTGCTGCTTTCATTTTACCCTCTACCTTTACGAGCCTTCCAGGACCTGCTGTCAAGAAGAATCCCCACATCATGATGCTGCCACTGCCATGCTTCACTTAATGATGCTGCCACCACCATGCTGCACATGATGATGCTGCCACCACCATGCTTCACTTCATGATGCTGCCACTGCCATGCTTCACTTAATGATGCTGCCACCGCCATGCTGCACATGATGATGCTGCCACCACCATGCTTCACTTCATGATGCTGCCACCACCATGCGTCACATCATGATGCTGCCACCACCATGCTTCACTACATGATGCTGCCACCACCATGCGTCACGTCATGATGCCGCCACTGCCATGCTTCACGTCATGATGCTGCCACCGCCATGCTTCACATCATGATGCCACCACCACTATGCTTCACATCATGATGCCGCCACCACCATGCTTCACTTCATGATGCCGCCACCGCCATGCTTCACATCATGATGCTGCCACCGCCATGCTTCACATCATGATGCCACCACCGCCATGCTTCACATCATGACGCTGCCACCACCATGCTTCACTTAATGATGCTGCCACCACCATGCTTCACGTCATGATGCGGCCACCACCATGCTTCACATCATGATGCCACCACCATGCTTCACGTCATGATGCCACCACCATGCTTCACTTAATGATGCTGCCACCACCATGCTTCACTTCATGATGCTGCCACTACCATGCGTCACATCATGATGCTGCCACCGCCATGCATCACATCATGATGCTGCCACCACCATGCTTCACTTCATGATGGTGCCACCGCCATGCGTCACATCATGATGCTGCCACCACCATGCTTCACATCATGATGCTGCCACCGCCATGCTTCACATCATGATGCCACCACCGCCATGCTTCACATCATGACGCTGCCACCACCATGCTTCACTTAATGATGCTGCCACCACCATGCTTCACGTCATGATGCGGCCACCACCATGCTTCACATCATGATGCCACCACCATGCTTCACGTCATGATGCCACCACCATGCTTCACTTAATGATTCTGCCACCACCATGCTTCACTTCATGATGCTGCCACTACCATGCGTCACATCATGATGCTGCCACCGCCATGCATCACATCATGATGCTGCCACCACCATGCTTCACTTCATGATGGTGCCACCGCCATGCGTCACATCATGATGCTGCCACCACCATGCTTCACATCATGATGATGCCACCGCCATGCTTCACTTCATGATGCTGCCACCACCATGCTTCACATCATGATGCCGCCATCACCATGCTTCACTTCATGGTGCTGCCACCACCATGCTTCACATTATGATGCTGCCACCACCATGCTCCATAGTGGGGATGGTGTGTTTGTGATAATGTGCAGTGTTTGGTATGAACAAACATAGTGTCTAGTCTGATTACCACACCAAAAAGCTCCATTTTGGTCTCATCAGACCAAAGAACCTTCTTCCAGTTGACTTCAGAGTCTCCCACATGTCTTCTGTTGAACACTAGTCCAAGTTTAACATGAGATTTTTTCATCAGTGTTTTTCTCTTTGTCTCCCATAAAGCTTTGACTGGTGAAGACCAGACGACAGTTGTTGTACGAACGGTCGTCTACATCTCTAAAGCTTGCAACTCTTCCAGAGGAGTCATCGGTGTCTTGGTGGCCTCCCTCACTTGTCTCTTTCTTGCTCGGTCACTCAGATTTTGAGGACGTCCTGCTCTAGTCAGATTTAGACGTGTCATATTCCTTCCATTTTTTAATGATGGTTTTTAACTGGACAAGAGACAATCAGTAACTGGAAATGTTGTTGTACCATCCCCTTTAATAACCTTTTCACAGAGTTGCTTGCAGTGTTCATTTGTCTTCATGGTGTAGTTACATCCAGGAGTACTGATCCACCAGTGACTGGACCCTCCAGATACAGGTGTCTTTATACTACAATCACACATTCACTGACCTCAAGTGATCCATTTCACTAACTGTGGGATTTCTAGCACGAACTAGATGCATCCTGGTCCAATTAGGTGACACTGATGTGACATTTTTCACCATTTTCTAGACCAAACAACTCATCAATTAATCTAGAAAATAACTGACAGATTAATCAGCAATGAAAACTTGAGTGATTTCTATCTAATTTAGCCTTTTAATAGTTTCATCGTCACTCCTTTTCCTTCTTATTGAGATCTTATAATATCACTGGCAGACCTTTAAGTCACAGTGGCTACAGGCGGAAAGCTAATGAGCAGGGAGGCCATTCTTCAGCCAGGAGGGCAGAGTTCAACCCTTTTGGGATAGAAAGTGTCCTTGAGGAAGACAAACTGATCCCCGCTCCTGAAGCCAAGAATCTCCTCTGTGGCCGACCCCGTTCTGTGGCCAACGGAGGGTAGAGAAATCCCTCAGAGGATCGATACAGCATCACAAAAGTCAGAGAGCGTGCAGGACAAGAAAAGTGAGTTACCTTGACGCTAGTTAGGAGCTAATTGTTAGAAACATCGGGGCGTCGGAGGGCCCAGAATCCTCTGCAGCTCACATGTCTGCCTCTGGTATTTATGTTTTCAATGTCACAATAAATTTCACTGTGGAATTGCTCAAATTTAATGTGAAAACCCTACATGTGCAAGTCTTTCCCTGCAGTGTGCATCTGTGGTTTGAGCTCGGCTGTTCTCCGAGCACCTCAGGCCGTCTGTTAACACCCAGGTGGAAATTATGGGGATTTATAATGGATTTGTTCCAATAAATTGTTTTAATGACTTCTGGTGTTACATTTTAATGCTCCCGTGAGCGGCTCTCAACATATTTCCAGGTACTTCACCGAGATACATTATTGAGAGAGTACGACACTAAATCTCATTATCATTAAAGTTATTATTTCCAGCGTGCCATGTCCTCTCTGCTCTGCACCCTGAGCCACGTTTAATTTCTTTTGACTTTAATTTCTTTTCAGCGTTCGAGTTTCGCCCTCATTGGAAATCAACTCGAAAACTGACAGGGTTGATGAAATCTGATATTTTTTATATGAATACTAAGCAGCATCACTGTCACTTACACAGAGGGACTCGAAGTCTTAACATGTTCTCTATTGGACTCAGTGGCATGTATTTCTGAAGACACTGCGCTCTGAACAGAAGATACACATTTGGGATCAAGCAAAGCCTCTAAGTTAAGCTTCGTCTTGATGAACTAGTTTGATTATTCATTTTTAAAACAGCAGCAGCAGCGTGGAGGTTTGTTCATACACCTGTGCCATCTACTGCTTCCAGTGTTTGCTGTCTTAAAGCCGGTACACCATCCATCCATCCATCCATCATCTATACACCGCTTAATCCTCTGGGTTGCGGTGCTGCTGGAGTCTATCCCAGCCAACTCGGGCGAAGGCAGGGGACACCTGGACAGGTCGCCAGTCTATCACAGGGCTACATATAGAGACAGACAACAAGCACACTC
This sequence comes from Dascyllus trimaculatus, assembly GCA_024666655.1. Lineage (NCBI taxonomy): Eukaryota > Metazoa > Chordata > Actinopteri > Pomacentridae > Dascyllus > Dascyllus trimaculatus. The sequence goes on from CM045450.1 coordinate 31,650,147, forward strand.
TCATTCACAGCTACAGACAATTTAGAATCATCGGTTAACCTCAGCATGTTTTTGGACTGTGGGAGGAAGCTGGAGAACCCGGTGAAAACCCACGCTGCACAGGGAGAACATGCAAACTCCACACAGGAAGATCCCGGGCGTCCTAACCGGGACGTGAACCGGGGATCTTCTAGCTGTGAGGCAACGCTGCTAACCACTGAGCCACTGTGCAGCCCAGGTCGGTACACACTACAGGATTATTGGCCGCTTTTTGTCCCGATCTCCTTACGATCCTTACGATCAAAGACAGCAAAGGCCTGATTGTCGGATGTTTGCAAACGACATTGTGTCTGATTTTCCTGTGTTAAGAGTGATTTTGTCCGGTCCGATCAGCTCGGAAGGAGAGATCGTAGACAATGAACATGTTTAATATTTGCGACTATAAACCCTGTAGTGTGTGGGGGTTTCCTCCGAGAGCAGCCGAGCACGCTCAGTGTGTGATGTCACGTGTACCAGATTTAAGCCAATCAGAACGCGAGCTGACTCAGCTGACTGATGGAAGAGGAAGTAAAAACAAACAAGTAGAGTTACCGTCGCTAAAAATGTTAATCAGATTAATCATGATGATGGATTAATCTTTACTAACGCGTCAATTTTGACAGCCCTAAAAAATCTCTGCCCCTCGGCTCAGAGATCTGATGGTCTGATGGAAAAACAGCTTCAATTCTAGTAACGCGCCGCATTTTTGGCAGCAACAGTAACGAAGTTATAATGATGGGAAGATTAATCAATTAGATTACTGGTTACTGAAAAAAGGAACGCCATTAGTAATGTCATTATTTATAGCGCCGTTATTCCTATCATGTTTATTTACACTGAAGTCACGTTTGACTACGCGAGATTTGGAATACTGAGCGTGAAGAACCTGATAGTCTGCTGTCAACTTAGTATGGTCTGTAATGAACTCAAATTTCTGCATTAGTTGGTTTAAACCTTCATTTATGTTGAGGTAACTTCAGCTTGATAATGTAGTTAAGTGTCCCTTACCTATGTTTTTTTTTTAAATTTGCCAACTTAGCCACCTTTAGTTTCCTATTTCAACTTCATTTTAGTTGCAGAAACCAAACCAGGCCTTAGTTACATGCTCGTTTCTTTTGTTTAGGTGCTTGTATATAAAGATGTCCTTATTAAACAAGATTTAACACAACAACACCATGAACTGCTGTCATAAAAGTCATCATACGACTGAATATTCGCGATATTTAACAATGTTTGGTTAACATAAACGCGGCTGAAGGGGAGATTAGTGACCGGAAATAGAAGAAAAAACTCCTTATGAGAAAACAGTCATTAAAGATTTGTAATATAATTGAACTTTGCAGGTGTAAATCAACAAAGTGCAGTAAAATAAACACCTGGCTGTTTACTGTGGATGTTTTCTCTCCACTAGTCCGAAAGAAAACATGTTACGGAAGCAAAACATGACAAAATACATGTGCATGACAAGAGTTCTGCCACATAATAAATGTTTTTTTTATTGTTTTTACCACTGTGGTCTGATCTGTTATTCTTGATATGTGAAAAAAGTAATACCAAAGCAAGCATAGAGCCTTAAGAAATAAGTAAAATGCAGCTTATATATGAGGTTCACTGGGATTGGATGAATACCAGACCTTTAGTTTACCGTTTTACTTCATTTACGTTGCCTAAACCAAACCAGACCTTAGTTTGTTCTGGTGCTTTTGTAAGAAGACACCATGAACGACTGTTATAAAGGTAATTATATGATTGAATAAAGCAGTATTTATATAACTGGTGGATTTAGGTGCTGCTGAAGTGGAGATTTCTGACAGAAAATACAAGAAGAAACTCATTTTGAGGAAAGAGTCTTTAAAGTTAAGCATTAAAATTGAAATCTACGAGCGTAAATGGGCAAAGTGCAGTAAAATAAACACCAAAAACTGTATTGTGGATGTTGTTGCACCAAAAAAATGATGATATTTTCCCTGTAGAGTCTTGGTTTAAGGGCTTTTTGCTGCACAAATTGTTCTAGAACGTTTTCTAAAATCAACCTGCTCTGTAGTTTAGGTTAGCTTGTATATAAAGACTGCTGTCAGAGCTTCCTTATACAACACGAGCTGCTGCCATTCCAGTCATTATGTAACTGAATAATAGCAGTATTTAACTTTGATATCACCCCAGAGACATGAAAGAAGAAAAAGGAAAAGCCCTCTCCCGTACCCCGCCAGCTCTCCTCTATGAGGGCGAAATTAAAAAGAGACACATCAAACTATAAAGTTCAACAAAAGTTTGTCTCATGCAAAACATCATCCTGCTCTGCTTTGAAGCCGCTAACTGCTAAGTCTGCCGAAGCCTAATTCACTTTGAAGTGCGTGCATGCGTGTCATTGTGTTGATCGCACGTACAGGTGTGTGAGAGTCCACGTGAGCGCGAGTGTGATCAGCCGACGACGTATTAAATCAAAGGAGTCAAGGTTGGTCACAGCGCCAAGGCCACGGCGACTCCACAGCAGTGTTTAATGTGAGGATAACAGCGGCGAGGGCGCGAGGAAGAAGGAGGGAGTCGCTTCAAAGACGCTGCTAATGCCGCACGGCCTCATGGGAATCCAAATTACTGCTCAAGGCCAAAGTGAAATCCCCAGTCAGGAGGGAAGAGGTGGAGGCAGAGGGGTGAGATGGAAAGAGGGAGGAAATCGAAGAGGGGGAAGCGAGGGATTATATATATATATATTTATACATTATATTTATTTATATACGCGGAGAGAGACCGTGTTTGTGTCTGTGCAGCAATTTTTAGCAATTTTTTCCCCCACAGACAATAGCAGCAGCAATTGCAAGGAAAATTGCACAGAAACACATAAATGCTGAACTGTTGACATCCGGCAGTTTACATCGAAGCTCCGAACAGCAAACAGCAGTATAGATTCACCTTTACCGTCGCCAGGTTCAGACAAACTGAAGTGTGAACAAAACTGTTTTTCACTTCAGTTGATAATTAGTGATCATTTTTATTGAGCTATTTTTGAGAGGCAGGGATGTAAACACAGGTGTGGGGGACAACAGAGAGCTACCTGAAGCTGGAATAAAAATGTGACGGCGCAATACGAGCATGAAACGAAGGTCTGTGCTAGCATGTTTGACATATTTAAGTGTGTAATTATTAAAAACAATTACTCAGATAGTCAGATCAGTTATATTACTCTGCAGGGTTAGATTCTAGAACCCAACCGCGATATACGAAATCCGCAAAGTAGCGACCTTATATTTATTTTATTTATATATATATATCTTAATGCTTTATTAACCCTCCCCACACTTATAAACCCTTCCTACACTCTTAAACCTTCCATCTAGAGGAGCTTCTACAGCCGTGTCCGATAATGGAACTAGCGACGCAGCGATCCACTTGAAACGCCCACTTGGTGAAAAACTCTGCCGTATTTTAAACACACCCACACCGAGGACGTCCGGCTGCCTACCTACCGGGAAACTGGTGATGATGTTACGGTAATCCTACAGACTGTCACCGGTTCTCTGACGGTCATTTCCAGTAAACACTCACCGTGTGGGACCAAAGGTTCTGGCTGGCTTCCATCACCGCCGATCAATCAGAGACCGACTAGCTCAAGAGGAAGCGGCCGTAGCTGAGTTTTCCATACGAGCGTCTACTAATCTGCTGTACGCTACGTATTTATATACAATTTAAAAATCCACAATACAGTGAGACCAAGAAAAGTGAATCGCAATATGGCGAGGGACTGGTGTATACTTAGATCACTAATGGAGAGACAGGTGTTTAGCAGTGAATCAAAAAAACTCTGGATTTGGATGATTTACACAAGCCAATGAAATGGAGGTTAAAAAAGTGACATTTGCGGGAGTAATAATCTTGAGGTGTGCTGAGAAGAGTGGCTGGACGAAGCACGGGATTTCTGGAGAAATCAGGACTTTCCACTGTGTTGGAGCTCTGTCAGTGGGAAGCAAGTGCAAATCAAAGCACCTCCAAAGTCAGGCAGCAACTACTTCAATTATAGTTCTTTATATGATGAATTGACCAAAGTCAGAGACGGTCCACAAATGGTCAGCAAACTCAAATGGAAGTGGGCAGGCCACCTGACGAGAATAACCGACAACCGTTGGGTGGCTGTGGCTCAGGTAGTAGAGCAGGTTATCCACTGATCGCAAGGTTGGCGGTTCGATCCCCGGCCCCTCCACATGCCGAAGTGTCCTTGGGCAAGACATTGAACCCCAAGTTGCTCCCAGTGGTAGATTAGTGCCTTGCATGGCAGCTCTGTCACCATTGGAGTGTGAATGGGTGAATGTGAAACACATTGTAAAGCACTTTGGAACCACTAAGGTAGAGAAAAAGCGCTATATAAGTGCAGACCATTTACCGTTTACCAACCGTTGGATGACAAGGATCACCCAATGGACGCCGAGGGTGGAGGGAACGGAGGAAGGCTTACGTCCAACCACGAACTTTCACAAGCTGAGAAGATATGATGAATTGTAAAGGTGTGGATGATCAACAACAACATAATTTGGCCTTCAGGTTGGGCCAATTCCAAGTTGACAAAACATAGGTGTCTTCATAGGTAGTCTGTTCCCTCTACCATTATAAATAGTGGGTTAATCCTGACATAGAGCTTTTCTGCTTATGAACATAAAACCAGGGATTGTCTGACTAATACGGATTTGGTTGGAGAGCATACAGAGCAACTAGTTCCTTTAAAAAGACACTCCAACATAGTTATATTGGCCACAATGAGCAGAAATGTTTGGAGGAAAGAAGGTGAGGCCTTTAACCCCAAGAACACCAAACCTACCAACAAGCATGGAGGTGGCAGTATCATACTCTGGGGCAGTAAATGGAATAATGAAGAAGGAGGACCTAAAATGACCAGCCAGAAAGTTGATCTTGGACACAGTTGGATTGTTTCAACAAGATAATGAGCCCAAACACATCAAAGGTGTTAAAGAAATGGTTCAATCAGGCCAGAATGAAGGTTTTAGACTGGTCTCCTCAAAGTCCTGACTTAAACCTCATCAAGAACCTGAGGACTGATGAAGAAACTAGTCTGAGTCACAAAGACAACAAAGTTAATTGAACTGCACCAGTTCTGTCCAGAGGAGTCAAAGACAAACCAGAAGCTTGTGGATGGAAACCAAAAGAACCGAACTGAGGTGAAAATGGACAAAAGACGTTCAACCAAATATCAGAATGGATATTTTTGACCCGACAGATTGTCATATTTCCAGAAGACCTTTAATAAATGTATGAAAGAAAATACAGAGTTATGAGAGTCATTGGAAACTCCAGACTGACATAATATACAAGGTCTTTACAGGCGTGTGTTAACTTTTGTTCACGGCCATATCTTTAACTTCTAAGGTTGTAAAAAACACAACAGAACACGACAAAGTCTTTAAATCAGCCTGTTTTTTTATCCAGATGGTTAAAAGAGTCTTTGAGGATTCTGAAGATAGACCCAGCATCAGGGTAAGTGTTGTAAAATGACCTTCTGGGTTTCTGAAAGATTGCCTCGTCTTGCTTCTTCTTCTTCTTTTATAAATGGAATGCTTAGCTCTGGGACTCAAATGGAAGGTGAGTGGCACAAACTGGGGCCAGGTTCACCTGAGATTACCTTGGCAAAAGAAATACAAGCGCAGATAAAAGCAGCACCAAACCCAGAGTCATACTTCACTGCTTTCCGTTCAGCAGAACATCAGTGAGATTTCTGGATACCAAAGAGACAAAAAGCCCTGGTCTGATTCAAGGTGATCGCTTTAGAAAAGATGACTTCATGTTTTCAAAAGGTTATTTTGAATTTCGGCATGTTCCAGGCAGGTTCCCAAATGTTCAGTCTAACAAAACAACAATCCCGAGATCCTCTACTAATGTGCTTTTAATGGAAGCGATGAAGGACAAAACCTACAATCCTCTTTTTTTTTTGGAAAAAATGTATTAATAGATGAAATTATTTTGAGGATTCAGCCTTTCAGATTCGTCAAATCTCTGCAGCCCAGCAAGGACACTGTTTGTAGAAGCACAAAGCACTAAAATAACTGCACTTTTAGAGGATTTCCACAGAAGTCCACAGACAAATCAAATGAAAACATCATTATAGCTTCAGATAAAGAAGAAACGTGGATTCTATCGTCTTTGGAGGAACATTTACAGCAAACAAAGCCTGTTTTAGTGTTTAAAGGTTATTGAACGTAACCTTTAAAGGTGTAGTAAAGTGATCCTACGTAACCAAAACACTAAAACTAAATAGAACAATTAAAGGGGTACGCCTGTAAGTTATATTCATGAGGTTAGAGGCTCAGACGTAGAAAGACAACAATCAGCATTATCCCAACTTTTAAAAACCAACAGAGGGTTGATTCCCATAAACACTGAATCCTACATGTTCAATGAGTCAACCAGTTGCACCCATTTGTTAGAACCTTTCTGCTACTTCCTTTAAAACTCAAGTCCCCAGTTTGGAATACAGACTTTCTGCTAAAAGCCCAGAGTTTTCCAATCCAAACAAAGCGCCTGTAGAGTTACAGGACCTATTCATAGGCTGAGGAGTCGTCCAAACATGACTAACAATGTGACTAAGTCTGCAACTCTTTGAGTAATCGAGCGTTAGAACGATTATTTCGTCTTCTAACTGAATGATAGCAGAAGAAATGCCTTTGCTTTATGAACTGTTAGAAGAATCTTGCTTATGTTAAGAATTATACTTATTAGGTAATCATTGAGTGACTGTCAGGACTTTAAAGTCTACATGTCAGCATGATTTTAAAGATATGAATGACCATTAAACATTCCAAGCTGTATGTACTCACAGTAAAGAACACAGAGAACTGACCCAGTAAGATTGTGTAAGTGACACTTATCTTATGCTGACTCTTGACGTGTGGGGACGCCCTGTGTTACATGATTGTTTACCAAATAAAAAGAGCCAAGGGCAGAAGGACTATCCAGAGAGCTGGAATGCTGTAGCGACCTGAGCTTGAGAAGTTTTGAACCTAACATGAACTTTCTAAAAACTAAAAACTGCCGATAGGTATAAAAGGCCCATTGTCTCTAAATAAAAATGCCAAAATGACACCATTTATCAGCCAGAAAATGTGATAACAGAAAGAAATGTTGGATTTCCAACTTTCCGATGGTCCTTCAACTATCCATCTGTGCACTGTTTGGAAATCTAGAACCAAATGTCAACTAAAAAATGTGGTATTTCATAAAAATAACTAGATTTGATATGTCTTGTTTAAAAAAAATCTAAATGTAAACCATCTGCAAAAGAAATTTTAGGCTCTCTAGTGCAACTTTGAAGCCACGACTGACTCAGTTGTGACCAGCAGCTAAGAATTCAGGGGTTTTAGGTTGAACTGCAGGCAGTGTTTCCACAGAGAGACTGGGAGGAAAATCAAACCTACTGGATCAATAAAATAAATGCAGCACGGCTCAGAAACTGTGAACAGAGGAGGAAGTTGTTGGAAGATACATCCAGCATGGTGAAACATCTTTGTGCAACTGAAGTAAGGAGCCTCAAAAATGAACTATATAGTGTCCAAAATGGCTCAGTTTGTCCATAATGACTCCAAAACTGTCATTTTAAAGATAATTTTCAAGTTAATTCAGATGTTTTTGGTACTTTGGACAAGTTTAAATTAATTTTAGACAAGTTTCGAGTAATTTTGGACCATTTTTAGGTGTTTTTTTGACAATTTAATGTTACTTTAGAAAGGTTTTAAATTATCTTGGACAACTTTAGACTGAGAGGAAAATCAAACTTACTGGATCAATAAAATAAATCCAGCACGGCTCAGAAACAGTGAACAGAGGAGCAAGTTGTTGGAAGATACATCCAGCATGGTGAAACATCTTTCTACAACTGATGAGCAAAGTAGAGAGAAAGGAGGCTGGAAACATGGAGATAGTTAAATATCTGTAGTTTGTGGAGTTCCCATTTTGTTCCAGTGTTGTTTTTGTAAAATAATTAAAAAAAAATCCAGCTGTTTTTCATAATTCATGATCTTCTAACTGAATGCACAGAAGACATGTCTGAGTTCTCTCTCCTTCTTCATAGTCGTTCTGTTTTCATAGATTAGCTCGTGTTTCTTTCATATAATCAGGCAAAGAGGAATTGGAGTTTTTAAATACCTGATTTAAATACGGATCACTTTCCTCTTCCTCATCCAGATGTCGGGGATGACGCGCCTCATCAGCTGATGTTGCTGAGGCGTGGCCACCTCAGAGAGTCATTTGTGAAAACCAGTTCCGACGCTGGATAATGGAGGCGGTGGAAATTAGAAAACGTGCCCCCAGGATGAAGAACAAGGATGAGGGAGCCTACAAGCTGTCCCACATCTGGAGTGGCATCAGGAGGCGTGGTCACCTGTCAAGTTTGACAAGTGACCACATTTATATGACTGAAACATCAGCTAATTTGTCTTTACGCTGTTTTCATAGATGTTCAGGACTTCATATTATTGTAAAAAACGAGCCACATTGAGGAAAAATGTGCCAGGAGTCAGAAAACCACATAACCTGCTTTGTGTTTAGAAGGTTAAAGCACAAAATAAGGTTCATATCAACACTGATCCCGCTGGAAAACACATTTGTCAGTCACACGGAGCTCGCAGCAGAGTATGTTTTCTACTCATCTTTTCTTTTCCCAAGGTCAGAAATAAACTTTCAACCTGAGCTTACTGTTCTGACTGTCAGAAATGTGACAACAAAGCTCACCTTCTCCTGTTTTTATTTTGACTCGTCATGTGGAAAGACCTTTAAAAAGCAAAGTCTATTTTTTTAAAACCTCGTTCTATTCAGCTGCATTTCAACACCATTATTTACCAGGTGTTGTGTTGTAAAGTGGCAACGCCTGTTATGCATCATGTGCGTCTCGGTGCATTTGGTGTTTTGTTTTGCTGTCACCATGTCAGATTAGCCGGGGTATCAGGTGTAACACTCGTTCCTATCGCGGGCTGAAAACAGTGTTTACTGCTGGAGGAGAAATGAGATGTTTTATTCATTTCTATTCACTCATCTCAGCTATCAGAAACTCTGCTTCACAACTCTCCTCTCTCGTGCTCTTACCATCCATTGTCATTACCGTTATTGCCTTCTTCATCATAATCACTGTCACAGTCGACTCGTCATGATTACTGCCGTCGCCATCAACACCGCCTCTGCAATCATCATGGGGAAATGAAAACCACCGAACAATTTGCTGCAAGATTCGATCTTAAAACCAAAGTGTCATTTTGAACACATCTTACTGCAGATGACACACATTCGTCTTTATCTTTGCTCTGCAGGTGTTTCCTCTCCGTCTGGTTCCAGTTCTGCTGCATCACGGTTCCACAACACATCAGAGTTTCCCTGCGAGTGGCATCATCACGTCGCATTTTCCGGCACGTGACGGAAAATACCTCTCAGTGTTCACCTCTCCCAGAAATACTGCAGTCATCTGACGGGGTGCAAATCCATTCATGTCTCAGTAGAATTTCATTAAACTGAATCTTGGATGTGAAATATAAATATACACTTAATCTACTGGCAGCTCTTTGTGTGTCCTTGACCCTGGAGATCTGTGTGTGCATTTTAAAGTGAGCTCGCTGAGTGCTCACACTCTCTACTGGATGTGCTAACCTTGGTTAATATTTCTCTTTCAGACTGCATTTTCCAACTGTGCATCTGTGAAAGAGTGTCAGGTGTGTTTAGGGTTTATATCCATCCCTCTTACAGTTACTGGAAGGTCAGCGAGGCTTTGGATTTCTTACGTGATAAAGGGTTGCAAATGGAGTTCTAAGGAGAGTCCTTCAGCACCTAGATAGTTTGGAGGGTTTGCATCTTTAATGATAGTAGATCAGAGTTCAGGCGATCCACAGCAGCACCGGCTTGCTTTGTATAAAATGCAGGCAAAGGCTGTAAACCCCTGAGCAAAATTTACTCTACAAGAAAGTCAGGAGCCAGTTTGCAGAACACATCAGTAAACCAGCATCTTGTGAAGGTTTAAATCTCTTGCGCCATAAAAATATAAAAATGCACCTGATATAAATTTGGCCACCATCCCCACTGAAGCAGTCTCCTGGCGCAGTGATACTCTGCTCCCAGTGCTCCTGCAACGCTTCCAACGCTCTCTGGGAACTAGGGCTGGTCCCGAATATTGGCATATCCGAATATTCATTTGTTGCGGTGGTATTCAGATAATAATTTTGATATTCCAATAGTCCTGTGCGCCGCTGCCGAGCGCTGCCGAGGCTGTAGTACGCCGCCGAGCGCTGCCGAGCATCACCGAGGCTCTAGAACACCACCGTGGTTTTAGTATGGAGACCTGCCAACTCCGGTGTCACCACCCCGAACCGAGTATTCGACGATTTTTGGATCCGAATATCCGGAGCACAGATATCGCTATTCGGACCAGCCCTACTGGGAACGTCTCTGATGAGTGTTGAATCTCTTAAACTGTGTCAAAACGGCGTCCCTTCAGTTTAAATTTGATTTTAGGAAGAGGAAGAAGTAACAGGAAGCCAAATCCGCTGAGTACAACAGTTAGGAAGTGAACTGTGTTGGTGTGACCCAAAACTTTATGCATATTCACCGCACTGTGAGGTTTGATGCCACAGTTGAAGTCATTTGTGCTGAAATTTTTACTGCCTCTACAAATGTTTTTACACTGTTCTTAACATCAACTCTAGAAAGATGTTTCACCATGCTGAATGTATCTTCCAACAACTGTCTTTGAGCCGTGCTGCATTTATTCTATTGATCCAGTAGGTTTTCATTTCCTCTCAGTCTCTCTGTGGAAACACTGCCTGCAGTTCAGCTTAAAACACACCAAATTACCTAAACTAAACTAAAGTTAAACCAAATCAATGGAAGCCACGCTGGAACAAGTCCAGAACCAAGTCGGAAACCAGTTTAAAAGCTGCCCAAAAACCAAGTTCCAAACCCGTTTAACACCAAGTCAAAAACTAGTCTTTAACAAGGACCAAAAATAAAACTATACTAAAACCAACTACAAACTAGGTTTAATGTCAGTCTACCAAAAAGTACAAAACCAGTCTAAAACCAGCTGGAATCCAGTCTAAAACCAGCCCAAAACCAGGTCTAGAATCAAGCTAAATCCAGTCTAAAACCTGTCCATAAGACAAGTTCCTAACTAGTTCGAAACCAAGTCAGAAAACCTTCTTAAACAAGTCCACAGTCAGTCTAAAACCAGTCCAAATCCCAATCTGAAACCGTCAAACCTAGTTTTAAAACAAAATGAAAATCCTGGTCTAAAACTAAGTCCAGAGCCAAGTCTAAAATCAAACTAAGCTAAGGGTACAACCAGTCCAAAACCCCATTTGTAATCCAGTCTAAAACCAGTCCAAATCCACGTTCCAAACCAGTTCAAAACCAAATCAGAAATCCTTCTTAAAGAAGCCCCAAACCAGTACAAAACCAGTCCAAATCCCAATCTGAAACTGTTCCAAACCTAAGTCTAAAACCAGATGAAAATCCTCGTCTAAAAAAAACCAGCCTGAAACTAATCCAAAACCAGCCCAAAGCAACTTTGAAGACACCTTTGTTGTCAGATCGCCCAGCAACCACATGACTGTTTATTTGGACAGAACTAAAACACAATCAGCTGGAGACTGAAGATGGAGAAGCTGCTACACAGTCCGACAGACCACAGTTCAACCCAAAAACAACCAAAAAATGTGTTGTGTTTTACAGGATCTGGTACAAACACTTTACTGCCAATGATTTTTTTAAAATAAGAAATGTAGAATAAAGTGAATTTGATAAAACATCACAACTGTAAGCTCAGGTTTGGTTACTGGATCCAATGGAAAAGGTTAGAAACACCAGAGCAACCAGTGTTTAAAGTCAGTCTGGAGCCTTAAACATAGTTTGTGATGAATTTCAACCAAATCTGAGACACAGTTCAGACCTCAAATGTAGATCACAGTGCGTTTTGGAAACGTGGAAGACATTTAACCACAGCAGCAGGGCTCGTCTCTGAGCTCAGCGATCAGAGTTCCGAGGCTCTGAGGCCACTTTCTGACTGACTCCAGCACAGCTTTAAAAAATAAAGGCCCCTTTATTGTTTGATTGCGGTCAGTCTGGCGGTGCAGCAGGTCATCGGCTGGAGAAATTGAACCTGAGCTCCACGTTTGGCACAATGCAACACGAACACATCAGAGGAGAGAGGCAGATCCCACCGGCCTGCCACTGTGGAACTCACGACAGGTAAGCCTTGTTTAAGGAGTGTATTAGCATGAGATAAGACTTCAAACCCATGGATACGCCGCTCAGACCGGACCTCCGGGATCACATTTCACCTTTCTAAACTGCAAATCCTAAAGAGGGCTCCTCAAAGTCGGCTTTGAGGTTGCAGATGGACATTTTGATGTTTCATGAGGTGGTCTAATCCCCGGAGACATCTTCTCCTCCAGTGATAACACACACGCACAGGCAAAAGAAGAAGCCGAAAAGACGTTTAACACAGGTTCAAAGCGCTGAGAGCTCATCGCCAACACACACTACTGGGTCGGGGAGTCGTGCTCATCTGGACTTCTTTCTTTTTTTTTTTAAACTCGGGATGCATTGTTCCGGAAGAAAGCCTGTTTATAATCTGGTGAATAATATTCACTAGGTCAGATAAAAGCAGCCCCGAGGCGGAAACCAGAAGGAAAAAAAAAAATAGGTTTCACGTTTATTTAATTATTTAACCTTCATTAAACCAGAAAAAAAAAGGTCATCCGGGGACAAATCTTTATTCAGAATAAATAATTCAGGGAGCTTAAATTCATTAAAACCACACACTCGTGTTGCTTCGGAAAGCTTTTCATTAAGTCGTCTATTATTAGGAAGCTCCATCTGCATTTTTTTTTTTACTCGTGTGTTTGTTTCCTTTAACGGTATTTTTAAATTGTCTTAATCAGCGCCTGGGATTTCTTCTCCACCTTTTTATTTTACCTCTTGTTTGTGTTTATTTCTGGTAGGAGTCCAGCTTCAATCCCACACTGTCACGAGGAATCCGGAGGAAATAAAGAACTCCCACCGTCAGGGTCCCATTCGTTTAGCCGCCCTGCTGCAGCAGCTCGTTGCCGTTAATACAGCGCATAAGACAATATGATTGTGGAGATTGATTGTGCTGCAGGACAACATGCCTGCTCAGCAAACCGAGGCTTTATGAATAAATAAAGAGACAGCAGAGAGATTATTGTTGCAGAAATTCTCCGGATAATGTGCTAAAACAGGAAAAAAAAGGATGGTGTTCTCTTCTGTTCTGTCCGGCTGACTGACACCCCGCTAACCCAACATAGTCCACTTTAATAAAGTCCAGACCAGCGGCACAGAGCAGACAATCTGAGGCCTGAAGGTGGGTCCTGGAGGGCTTTAAGATGCTGCTCTCGCCTCGGGGGGATTCAACGAGGACGGGACTCTCAGAGAAGAGTTCAGAGAGGAAGACTGGCTCGCAGCTGCAGCACACAGCCGTCATTTTTACTCTGTATTTCCTGAAACCCTTTGGGAATCTAAGCCATGTTTCATTTTTAATGGCTGCACCAGCGAGCAAAGACAGCATGAATTAGAAAGGAAGACGATAGAGTCTGTACGTGGAATGTCGAGGTGGTGTTTGTGTTGTGTGTCTGAGGGGTCGTGAGGACGCCTGAGGGATGGACAAGCAGAAGAAACTGCAGTGGAGGACAGAGCTGAGCGGTGCGGCCGAAAGATCTTTCTTCTTCACTGTTGGCTCATTTTTACTATAATATAAAGTCCTGCACCTCTATGGAAACAGAACCCAATGTCTCTGCACACACTATAGATACTTAACGATTCACATCAGCCTCTACAGACCTTTCCTCTCTGCTCATCAGCTGCAGAAAGATGTTTCACCATGCTGGATGTATCTTCCAACTACTTCCTCCTCTGTTCACTGTTTTTGAGCCGTGCTGTGTTTATTCTATTGATCCAGTAGGTTTTTATTTTCCTCTCAGTCTCTCTTGTTGTCTCATTTTATTAGCTAAACTGAACTAAAGGTAAACCAAGTCTAAAACCAGGCCAAAAGCCACTCTGAAACCAGTCCAGAACCAAATCGGAAACCAGTTTAAAACTGTCCGAAGACCAAGTTCCAAACCCGTTTAACACAAAGTCAGAAATTAGTCTTCAACAAGGAACAAAAAATAAAACTACAGTAAAACCAACTGAAAACTAGGTTTAATGTCAGTCTACCAAAGAGTACAAAACAAGTCTAAAAGCAGCCCATAATCCAGTTGGAATCCAGTCAAAAACCAGTCTAAAACCAGTCTAAAACTGTCCCAGACCTAATTTTAAGACCAGATGAAAATGCTGGTCTAAAACTGAATCCAAAACCAAGTCTAAAATCAAACTAAACTAAGTCTAAAACCAGGTCTACAATTAAACTAAATCCAGTCCAAAACCTGTCCAAAACCAGGTCTACAGTTAAACTAAATCCAGTCCAAAACCAGGTCTACAATCAAGCTAAATCCAGTCCAAAACCAGGCCAAAACCAGGTCTACAATCAAGCTAAATCCAGTTCAAAACCAGGTCTACAATTAAACTAAATCCAGTCCAAAACCAGGCCAAAACCAGGTCTAAAATTAAACTAAATCCAGTCCAAAACCAGGTCTAAAATTAAACTAAATCCAGTCCAAAACCAGGTCTACAATTAAACTAAATCCAGTCCAAAACCAGGTCTACAATTAAACTAAATCCAGTCTAAAACCTGTCCAAAATACAAGTTCCAAACCAGTTAAAAACCAAGTCAGAAAACCTTCTTCAACAAGCCCAAAACCAGTTGAAATCCCAATCTGAAACCATTCCAAACCTAACTCTAAACCAGATAGAAATCCTGGTCTAAAACTGAGTCCAAAACCAAGTCTAAAATCAAACTAAACTAAAGGTACAACCAGCCCAAAACCCCATTTGGAATCCAGTCTAAAACCAGTTCAAATCCACGTTCCATAACAGTTCAAAACCAAGTCAGACATCCTTCTTAAACACACCCCAAACCAGTATAAAACCAGTCTGAATTCAAATCTGAAACCATTCCAAACCTAAGTTTAAAACCAGCCCAAAGCGAAGTGTCAAAGCAGCTTTGAAGACACCTTTGTTGTCAGATCCACCTCCTACATGACTGTTTATTTGGGCAGAACTAAAACACAATCAGCTGGAGACTGAAGGTGGAGAAGCTGCTACACGGCTGCAGAGACAGTCGGACAGATTAAAAAACAAAAACAGTCAGCCTTTTAGAGCTGCATATAAACTTTTCCCCTGACCTGATGCCTCTATGATTGTTGGGGTTGGGGTAAACCAGGGCAGAGGGCACCGGCTGACTCTTTAAAATGCCTCGTGAAGTGCAGTTGGGTGACAAGCTGAGAGCCTCGGATGATGGCTGCCGGTACTCAGGGAGGCTCTCCAGCTGATTCTCTTCAGGCCTGGCAGGCCGACGCTGTGGGACTCGGTAAATACTCGGCTCAGGAAGCTGACACTCCGGGGCTTTGGGCACCCGGGACCTGTGCTGCAGAGGATGCTGGGAAACATTCAGAAGGATGATGGAGGTGAAGCCACAGGGCTGGGCGGTGAGGATGTAGCCGTGGGTTACGGTTTGAATGATTTTTAGCGTGTAGGGGGAAAGCTGACTGGACGGATATATTGAAATGTGTGAATGACAGCATTGAAAACATATGCAGGTCTTAAAGTGACTACACACAGCTTTTAAATAATCTTTTTTCTAGTTTTTCTAAGTAGTAATACTTTTATCGCAACTATAAATTACCCAGGACATGAAATAATCAACAGCACTTAGAAAATAATACGTAATAATACTAAGTTCATGCAAATTATAACCACAACAGGGGTCTGCCTCAGAGTGGAGGTGGGAGCTGATGAAAACAAAAAGCCCCAACCATAGGAATCCTAATTTGAATCACAAAGCAAATCTCAGCGCTCCGAGGCAACGTTTAACACTGGGTTGCATTAAGTGGGCAGGTTTTGTTTCCTACTGATCTGGTAGAAATTATGCCAACTGATAGTCCTGCTCTGGGACACTCTGAATCTAAAGGAGGACTACAGAGAGTTTTGCAAGATGCTTCAAAATGAAATATTAAACAAGTCTAAAACCAGTCACCAAACCAGTCCAACAAAAAGTCTAAAATTAACACAAAACTAATATAAAACAGTACAAACCAGCCTAAAACCCATAAAAACCAGGTCTAAAATCTGTCCAAAAACAAGCTCCAAACCAGTCCAAAAGCAGTAAAACCATCCCTCTAGACCCGTCTACAACTAGGTTATACAACAGTCTAAAATGTGTTCAAAACCAAGTTCCAAGCCAGTACAGAACCCAGTCTGAAATCAAGCCTGAAACCAGTCTTACTTTGGTCAGAAACCAGTCTAAAACTAAGTCTAAACTCCATCCCAAACCCAGTTCCAAACCACTCCAAAACACAGTCTAAAATGAGTCTGAAACGAAGTCGTAAACCGCTTCAAAAACCTGTCGAAAAATGTTCCAAACTTGTTCAAAATGAAGTCAAAATCCCACAAAAACAAGGTCCAAACCAGTCGAAAACCAGCCCCTAACCCAAGTTTCAATCCAGTAGAGACCCAGATATAAAACTAAGTCCAAAACCAAGCCTAAAACTAAGTTTGAAACCAGGTTTAAAGACTGTCCAAAAGCAAGTTCCAAATCAGTGCAAAATGAAGTCGGAAATCTCTCTAGAACAGGCCTGAAATCAGTCCAAAACCAGCCCCAAAGCCCTTCCAAAACCAAGTTCTAAAGCAGTCCAACACCAAACTCACAACCAGTTAAAAACCCAAGTCTGGAAACAAAAAGTCCTGATTCAGCGTCATGGAGTTCTTCTAGATTACATGAAGAAACAGAAGACACAGAGAGATCGAATCTACTGAAGAAACATGGAAAGTTCTCCAGAGTACCAGAGACCAGTTCAAAAACTGGTCTCTGGTATCTGAAACTACTTTAAACCTGTCCAAAACCAAGACCTAAACTTATCCAAAACCAAGTCTCTGAAACAAAGCCAAAATCTGTCTAAAACCAGTCCACAATCTGTCCCAAACCTGGTCTGAAACCAGTAAAACCAGCCTCAAACCTGTCTGGAACAAAGTACCAAAGCTATCCAAGTTTGACATCAGGTTTAAAACCAGTCTAAAACCAAGTCTAAAACCTGTCTAAACCCTGTCCAAAATCAAGTTCAAAACAAGTCTAATGCAGATCCAAATCCAAGTTCCAAACAGTCCAAAGCCACAGTCTGAAACTAGTCTAAAACCAAACTCAAAACAAAGACCAAAACTAGTCAAAAACCAATAAAGAAATCGAACTAAAACCAGTCCAAAAACTGGTCTCAAGCCAATCTGAAACCACTTCAAACCTGTCCAAAACCAAGTCTCTGAAACAAGCTCAAAATTTGTCTTAAACCAGTCCACAACCCGTCCCAAACCTGGTCTGAAACCAGTAAAACCAGCTTCAAACCTGTTCAGAAATAGGATTAAACCTGTCAAAACAGACTGAACAAGTTTCAAAATGTTCAAAACTCTAGTGTGAAATAAAAACCCAGTGTCAAACCAGTCGAAAACCCAGTCTCAAGTTAACCTGAAACCAGTACAAAACCCAGTCTTAAACCAATCTGAAGCCTTTCTTAAGACCAGTCTAAGACTTGTCCAATAACAAGTTCCAAACAGTCCAAAACTCTAGTATGAAACCAGTCTAAAACCAAGTCCAAGGCCAACGCTGAAACCAGTCTAAACCAAGTCCAAAGCCAAGGCTGAAACCAGTCTAACCAAGTCCAAACAGTCCAAAACTCTAGTATGAAACCAGTCTAAAACCAAGTCCAAGGCCAACGCTAAAACCAGTCTAAACCAAGTCCAAAGCCAAGGCTGAAACCAGTCTAACCAAGTCCAAAGCCAAGGCTGAAACCAGTCTAAACCAAGTCCAAAGCCAAGGCTGAAACCAGCCTAAAACCAAGTCCAGAGCCAAGGCTGAAACCAGTCTAAACCAAGTCCAAAGCCAAGGCTGAAACCAGTCTAAACCAAGTCCAAAGCCAAGGCTGAAACCAGTCTAAACCAAGTCCAAAGCCAAGGCTGAAACCAGTCTAAAACCAAGTCCAAGGCCAAGGCTGAAACCAGTCTAAAACCAAGTCCAGAGCCAAGGCTGAAACCACTCTAAACCAAGTCCAAAGCCAAGGCTGAAACCAGTCTAAACCAAGTCCAAAGCCAAGGCTGAAACCAGTCTAAAACCAATTTCAAGGCCAAGGCTGAAACCAGTCTAAACCAAGTCAAAAGCCAAGGCTGAAACTAGTCTAAACCAAGTCCAAAGCCAAGGCTGAAACCAGTCTAAACCAAGTCCAAAGCCAAGGCTGAAACCAGTCTAAAACCAATTTCAAGGCCAAGGCTGAAACCAGTCTAAACCAAGTCCAAAGCCAAGGCTGAAACTAGTCTAAACCAAGTCCAAAGCCAAGGCTGAAACCAGTCTAAACCAAGTCCAAAGCCAAGGCTGAAACCAGTCTAAAACCAATTTCAAGGCCAAGGCTGAAACCAGTCTAAACCAAGTCTAGCATTAGTATAAAAACCCATCCAAAAACCAATTCCAAACCAGTCTACAACCCACTTTAAAACCTGTCCAAACCAGATTCCAGACCAGTTCAAAACCTAGTCAGAAATGACTCTAAAACAGGCCCCAGATCAGTCTAAAACCCGCCCGAGCCCCCGTTTTAAATCATGGTTAAACCGAGGATTCTATCTGTAATCCAGCTAGTGGGTCAGCCGTGGTCACGCTTCCTTCCTTCTCCACTGGGACTGTCTTGTTTTCTAGCTATTCCCTGATGACCGTCTGCTCTCCCAGCTTCCTTTCATCCTCTCTGCCATTTTCCAGCCTTTTTCCTCCCATCTCTACCTCCGTCTGGGCTGCTGCCTCTTGAGTCCCTCCCTGCGCTATCAGCCACACTCCCCCGCCTTCCTCCATCTCCTCGGCTAAAGCTGCCTTGTCCTCTCCGACTCCCCAGCGATTCTCCTCAATCCCTGCCTCCTGCTCTAAGCCTGGATCATTTCCTGTCTGTCTGCCTTCCCCAGACTCTCTGCTTTATTTCCCCCCAGCTTTCTCTCTTTCCTCTCCCCCACCGGACTCGTCCTCTCCTCACCCACTCCCCATCACTTCATTATTCCACCTCACCCCCAGCCATCCTCCTTCCATCCAAGAATCCCTTTTTTCTTTTTCTGTTTTCCTCAGCGTCCATTTCTTTCCCTCTATCTCAGCCCCTCCTCTGTTGCCACCTTTTCTTCTGTGAGTGCCACGTTAATAATTCATGCCGTCTCTAATCTTAAGTTGTAAATAGTTAATCAGGAGCAGGGCCGGGTGACACCTCCTTTCGGCTCATCTCTCCCATTTTAATGTGAGTCGCTGCCCACATTGCTTTCTGTCTGCATGACGCCGACACACCTGCTTCCCTCTGCATCGGTGGCGTTCTGCAGGATTTCAGCCCAGTTTTTTTTTAAAACCCAGTCGTTTTCTGCTGCGTTCTGGTCTTCTGTCTCACCCTGTATCTATTTGAGCTTATCTCCACCCACAACAGGACTCCGATGTAGAGTACAGAGAATTAGTCGTGTTGTTTTACGCTATTTTACCGAGCAGGTTCACGCCCTTTTTGTCCTGTCAGCACCGTCAAGGATGTTTCCTTTTACTTTTTTATTTGCATTGCTATATACAGTTCAGACAGATAAGTCACAGATAAGAGGTGATGACACTCTTTTGCATTAAAAAATAAATATGAGGAAGATGCTACGGAACAAAAAAGAATCTTAATGCCATGAATGAAGCTGAGAGGCTTAGAGTTGCAAATAAACCGACACTAACTAACACTCTGAAGGCTGCAGACATTGGTTCAGTTACTGGTTAGTCTTTGCCATGCAGGGAGTCAGCATGCTACGAAAACCAGTCTAGAATTAATGTGAAACCAGTCTAAAACCAGACTACAACTTGTACGAAACTAGTCTAAATCCAAGCAGTGCTAAACTAGTCTGTAACCAGCCTAAAATTAGGTTCAAAGCCATTTAACAAAAGCTCCAAAACCGGTCTAGAAACAGACCAAATCTAAGTAGAAAAACAGTTTAGACCAGGACCAAAACCAAGTTCTAAAGTCCAGTCTACAACGCGTCCAAAACGAGGTTCAAAACCTGTTTAACAAAAAACTCCAAAACACGTCTACAGCCACACCAAAGCTAAGTATAAAACCAAATATAAACCTGACCAAAACCAAGTTCTACACTAGTCAAAAATCCAGTCAGAAACCAGTCTGCAACCAGCCCAAACCCAGGTTCAAATCCAGTCTAAGAAAAAGCCCATAACTAGTCTAAAACCAGACTGAAACCAATCTAAAATCAGTTACAAAATCAGTCTGAAATCTATAAAATCCAGTCTACAACGCGTCCAAAACGAGGTTCAAAACCTGTTTAACAAAAAACTCCAAAACAAGTCTACAGCCAGACCAAAGCTAAGTATAAAACCAGTTTAAACACTGACCAAAACCTAGTTCCAAACTAGTCAAAAATCCAGTTAGAAACATGTCTGTAACCAGACCGAACCCAAGTTGAATTCCAGTCTAAGAAAAAGTCCAAAACCAGTCTAAAACCAGTCTGGAACCAATCTAAAATCAGTTACAAAAAACCAGTTTGAAATCCATAAAATCCAGTCTACAACCCGCCCAAAACAAGGTTCAAAACATGTTAAACAAAAAAATCCAAAACCAGTCTAGAGCCAGACCAAAGCTAAGTGTAAAACCAGTTTAAACCCTGAACAAAACCTAGTTCTAAACTAGTCAGAAAGCCTGTCTGCAACCAGCCCGAACCCAGGTTGAATTCCAGTCTAAGAAAAAGTCCAAAACCAGTCTAAAGAAGTCTGAAATCCATAATATCCAAGTAAAAAAAAAGTCCAAAATCCAGCCCAAACCCAGGTTAAATTCCAGCCTAACAAAAAGTCCAAAACCAGTCTGAAATCCATAAATTTCAGTCTAGAAGAAGAAGGAAACATTTATTGTCACGAATACATTTTTCTAGCGTTGTGAAATGTTGCTTTCACATATCCCAGTTTGGGTCAGAGCGCAGGGTCCGCCATGGTGTCCAAAGCGAGTTTAAAATCAATACAAAACCAGTCTGAAATCCATTATGCCCGAGTCTAAAACCAGTCTAAATCCAGTCTAAAGCCAATCAGCCCTAAACTACGTTCAAACCAGTCTAACAAGAAGTCCAACATCCAGACTAAAGCCAAGTCTAACCAGTTTTAAACCTGTCCAAAACCAAGGACGTCAAGACATCACAGAGTGTTCCTGTTGAGGGCAGCGTCAACATAACATACTTACACCTACATACAACGAAGTCCATAGAAGGAACATGAAACATGGTTTGTGTTCCAGCATCCAAACTATAGTGTTACCACAAAAAGATTTAGCGTGCCCAACACATCGCTACCAGGGTGTCCAACTACACCTGGTCATATTTTGCAGTTTGCAAGCCGGCATTAGCTTCTGGCCATTCAGAGTTTATATTTAGATCGATTGAGTATACACAACTTTGAACCGTAGAGACTGCACAGACAGGTGGCAGCTTATTTCCAACTGCGACGGACATACGGGCAAAACAGTCAACGTGTAAATTAAAGTGCAGTACCACGACGAAGTAATACGTCCCAACTGTATGCAGACTACATGCTACAGTACAGGCTTTGTGAGGGCAGCTGCAGTACAAAAAAGAAAAAAAAGCACAAAAAGAAAATGTTTCTTACCAGATGCTGCCATCTTTTCACCGATTTCTGCTCAGTCATTTCCTCACCGGAGGCTCTTGAATGTGCAGTTATTTCCACTGCAGCTTCCATTTTTCTAAACCTGGAGGAGAAAGAAAAATGTATTATTTAAATCACAAAACCAGACGTGAGATGTAAATAATTTGTGGTTTGATATTGCTGAATTGAAGAGGATCGAAAAACAGATGTCTGCAGTTGTTACTAGAGGTTTTGTCCTGCATAGAAGAGTGTTTGGTACCATAAAGAGTTTGGCACCAACAGGAAATCACCAGCACAAAATTAATAATGCATTGGTTTTATACAGCGCTTTTCTAGACACTCAAAGATGCTTTACATTGCTTTATTCATTCACTCCATGGTGCTAAGCTACGTATGGAACCACAGCTGCCCTGGGGTAGACTACTGCCCCATTGGCCCCTCTGACCATAGACATATATACGTAGACGCCACGTTGACTGCTGCTGCCGATTGGAGTCGATGTGCCTACGCGGCGGCCATCTTGGTACAGTGCCACTCGCCCCTACAGTGCATTACGTCTATAGAGGAATGACATGTCTGCACTATAAAAGTGATCATAAATCGATCAGTTGTCAACATATATTGTTTGTTACAAACGTCAGACATGGAGGACGGACAGGCAGACGTAAATAGAACAAAAGCATCCAAGCATCCTGTGTCAAAGCTACATGTGTGACGTTTTTAACAAATTAAACCGTTTGGAAATCGGTCGAAAATTCAGTGAATAATTCTATTTTAAGATTGTGGAGTACCTCTTACCTCCATAGACTTACATTCACTCCTGCTTCTGCTAGCCCTGTACCAAGATGGCGGAGCTTTAGCCACGTCCCTCCACAGTCAATGCGACGTCTACGTATATATGTCTATGCCTCTGACCACCACCATTCACTCAGGCTTCCTGGTGTTCCCTCACGATCTCCCATCCAGGTACTGACCAGGCCCAACCTCGCTTAGCTTCCCAGATCTGACGGGATCGGGCATCCACAAGGCGCTATGGCCATACTACTGATTTACTCAAGCATAATATACATTTTTGTTTATAGGGACTCATTGCCTTTACTATAAAAAAGGCCAGTCATGCCTGGATCATCACCTGGGTACACCCGGCATTGAAAGGTCCCATGCGGTGAAAATCTATTTTTAATGTGTTTTGCTTTTGTTATTCATTTCGAGGCATCAACTAAATGGTGTTAAGATATGAAGCCATTCACTTCTACCTTTCCACAGCAAGGCAGACTCAGCTTCACAACCAAATGAGAACTAATAGTGGTGCAGCTGCTTCTGCTAACTGAATTGTCTGAACCACGAGCAAAACTCACCAAATGTTCTGCTGTTGGTTGCAAGAGTGAACAGAAGATTCTTAATGTACTGACAGCATCTGAGGAACTGAACATCTATTGGATTACCGTCCTCACAATCTTTAATGCTAGTACATGTGGCTAACGTGGCTAACATTAGCTTTGATGGTATGTCACAGGTCAAAGAGCTGTGTGGAAACTGTAACGCCGAGTCATTCAGAGATGATGGAAACCTTAATTTAAACCAGTAAACAAGGACTGGGTGGGTTATTGTGTTTACAAGTTTCTATGTATTAGCTTCTCTCCAGCTCTCTGTGCTCACATAAGCTGCATTTTAATACAGCTGAACTCACAACAAAGCGGTTCTCATTTACAGATTTTTACTGTTTCTGTTGTCAGACAGCAGAACGAGGATGAAACAGTGACTGATATGAAGCTCATTCAGACTACGTGTAAACCAGCAGTACCGATTTTAGAACCGCAAAGTCGCCTGACAAACTCGCCAAACACAGGAGTTGAAAACAACGGCTGTAAACAGATGCAGAGAGAGTCTTCTTCCTGAAGGGGGCGGAGACAACAGCAGCTCAGTTGCTTTTGTATCTACAGAAACTAGAAGTTCTCCAGTCATGCTGACATCAACCATCTTTGTTATATTTTGAGCTGTAAATTGGGGGAAAAAAGACACTGTAAGAACACGAGAGACTTGGGATAATTTGCTAAAAAGGGGCTAAAATGGGCCCCTTAAAATGAAATGACATCCAGTCAGAATAAGGAGAATTATGCTGCCGACAGTATCAATGAGTCGTATTTTATGTCTTTGTGATTCAGGCTGAGACTTTGTTCTGTAAGTAGGAAGCGTAAAATCTTAAATGTGGTTCCTGTCAGCGCTGCCCCAGATCTGTAAAAAAAAGACAATCCAGAGGAAGACGAAGGACAAAAAAATCTCCTGTCCAAAGTAAATTGCAGCTGGAATAACTGGGTTTTCCTTGTGCAGAATTAGCCTGACAATCAGGGAACCTTAATCTCCACCAGAGCACGGCAGGCAATCTGGAATTCATCCCTCAGCGGTTACGGCCGACGAGGATTTAAATCACCGAAGATCTCCACACACACACGGCAGCAGATGCCTCCAGGTGATGCTAGTCCGGAGCGAGAAAAAGGCGTCTTCTGTGGAGAATGAATCACCAGTCGGCTCTTTCTCTTTCACATCCTGCTGAGGCTGCAGGAAGCTAAATATGTAAAGACAACAGCGGTGATATAATGACAGGCCGGGGAGAGATTACGAGCTGGAGGGTAAAACCGGGTCCACAGAATCCGACAAGTTGCACAGTTTTTCCCTTTTATTAAATTACTGAGCTCTACATGTTTTTATGCTCGTCTTTCTCCCACAGCTCGATTCTTGCATCTTGTTTTTTGTTTTGTCAGCAGGGGCTGAATCACCCATTTGCTCAACATCTCGGCTGCATCTCCAAACCCGCGTGTTTCAATCTGGCTTCGCCTCGCAGTCTAATGAATTCAAATCCAAATATGTCTCGCAGGCGCCGGAGGACACACAAATACCTGTTGCAGAGGCGATATAGTCTATCAGCTGAGGCGACGTTTCCCCCAGACAGCTTGACATTTACATTTCAGGGCATCCAGCTGTCTGCGGTGACTAACGGTGAGAGCGGCGGAGGGAATCTACTACTCCACGCGCTGAGGAGTATCACACGTTCACGGCTTGAAGCAGAGAAAATTTCCAGCCACAGGAGCGTTCAGCGCCTGACATGTGTTCAGGGGGTTTAGGAGGGAAAATGAAGGGAGGTATTCTCAGCCTTTTTTTTGTCAGATAAGGTGCTCGTTCATCCACATCATGTCCCAAATGTGTTTGACTGGGGAGATAAAGCTACGGTGATGTGCAGCAGGCCGGATTAACCCCTAAATAACACGACATCTGGGTATAATTTGGCTAAAATACACCCCAGAAGGCTGGTTTACACCCTGGGTAAATCCAGACTATATCCCCTTCTGTATCCAGTAAATGAAAAAAACATCAGTGCATCCATCCTGACTTCCTTGGAACAAAAACTTTAGTATATTTATTAAAATCATGCAAAGTTTGACCTTCACTCTATGAGTATTTCCAGAGTTACAGGCCCTTGAAGTGCATGGAGTTGGCTCCAACTTTAACACTTTTTAATGGACTTTTTCCATCATTTCTGAGCCTCATGGCTTCATCAGGGCTGAAAAACACATTTGAGTTCTGAATCAGTTCTAAATCCACTCCGGGCGTCTTAAAGCACTGCTTTGTTCTAACGTTTACCATCTTTAATGTGTTTATACTGTACGTGTTATTAAATGTGAATGCAGCTGCTAACTTTTAGAAGCTACTGATGCCAGCAGAGTACAGTCATCAAAATACAGTCGTCCCTCGTTATACCGCGGCACTTTTATCTCACTGTATTGTGGATTTTTAAATTGTATATAAATACGTAGCGTACAGCAGATGAGTAAACACACGTATGGAAAACTCAGCTACAGCCGCTTCCTCTTGATCTAGTCGGTCTCTGATTGATGGGCGGTGATGGAAGCCAGCCAGAACCTTTGGTCCCACACGGTGAGTGTTTACTGGAAATGACCGTCAGAGAACCGGTGACAGTCTGTAGGATTACCGTAACATCATCATCAGTTTCCCAGTAGGTAGGCAGCCGGACGTCCTCGGTGTGGGTGTGTTTAAAATACGGCAGAGTTTTTGACCAAGTGGGCGTTTCAAGTGGATCGCTGCGTCGCTAGTTCCATTATCGGACACGGCTGTAGAAGCTCCTCTAGATGGAAGGTTTAAGAGTGTGGAGAGGGTTTATAAGAGTGTGGGGAGGGTTTATAAAGCCTTACAATATATATAAATAAAATAAGTATAAGGTCGCTACTTTGTGGATTTCGTCTATCACAGGGGGTTCTGCAACCAAACCTTTTATTTACGTTAAATTCATGCTTCCGAAAGCTTCATAAAGACTCCTGCACACCGCCTATCTGGCAGAAACACATTCACTAGCGACGTTTCAGCGCCAGATTTGAATTTAAATGTATAAAAACTTGTATTTACCAAAGTCTGTCATCTTTAATGTGCTGATATGACACATTTGATTTCATTTTACTGAGGCTGCTGACGTTCAGAGGCAACTGACGCCACAAAATATTACAAACTAGACTGTTATGTGAAGTTTTTTGTTATGTTACATGAATATTTAACACATTTATTAGCATTATTTTCAAAGCTAAACATTCATCTAGCAAAAGGTTTTGTGTTTATTTGTTGCCTGATGAAGGTCAACCACCAAAACATCCTTAATCCACATATTGTTTCATACTTGTAGAAATACTCGTCCCTTCCTCGTGAACAGGACATCTTTTGTCTTTCTGCTAGTTGTCTAAAAACGTCTCTGCGGCTGTTTTTCCTGTGTAAAGGAATGTTAAAAAACAAAACAGCAGCTTGTTATTCCCGCTAACACCCAACAGACGCATGCATTAACCTTCACATGATCATATTTGTCGACAAAAAGCTCCTTTAATGTCCACAAACTGACGGATGCTGTTCTCATGTCCCACCAGTGATTCATTAGCGTCCGTCTGACTGCAGCTTCAGTTGTTTTCAGAGTGTTCCTGGTATCTTCCCTCAGGCCTTTCTGTATTTTTACCTTCAGAGATCCTTTCGGCTTCTCGCCCCGTGTCTGTTAATGTATCTCCCTTTTACATATTCATCCCCTCTGGTCGTCCAGTTGTGTTTCCGGTCGTTTCTCTTTATTCCATCGCCTCCGGTGTTTCTTCTCTCGACCCTAATTTTGCTTCGTCTTGTCCTTTATCTCACCTCCCTCTCTGCCTCTCTGGTTTCCTCCTCCTCCCCCCCTCACTTCTTTTATCTACTGTCCTTTTCTTCTGTACTTTCTGCCTGTGAGACGCATTATAATTAATATGATAATGTGTAATATCACACGTCTACATGTTGCTAAAGTCAGGTCAGAATCAGGTTCATGCACAACTAAAGTCCTACAGCAAATACGCTTTGAAGGGAACTAATGGACTGTGATTAATTACTGTAAACAAACACATAAATTCTAACAGTAGTGTTCAGGTTTTTTTCCACATTACTGTTAAAAACTGTAAATGTTCATGTTTTTATAGTATAAAACTAGAAAACACTCGGAGAGCTCATACCTCCACCAAGGAGCTTCAGTCCACCCCCAACACAATCTCCTAATTCACATATTTTGTATGGAACGTTACAGATACAAATGTAATTACATACAGTTCAAATGTCCTACTGACAATGCGGCCTTCACCCCATCCGACCTAATGAACAGGCGCGGCCTCTAGCGCGGCAGCTCCTAACAGCCTCCCAGCTTCTTAGACAACCGGAGATAAGAATGCCGGCCCAACCGTGCGTATGTCGCTCAGGAAGGAAAGAGAACTCTGTCATTGTCGCTGTCTGTCACGTGGAGACCCAGAATGTCATGTGGTCACAGAGGGTTACCCCAAAAACAAGAGTGCCCTCTGGTGGCTTTTAGAGTAAACCACATTTAATTGTCCACCCGGGTACACTTACAATAAAAAAAAATTCCTGGATCCAGATGGTGATCCGGATCAGTCCCAAAATTCCATCATTTCTTCCTTGTCCCATTTCACACATTTCCTGAAAATTTCATCCAAATCCATCCATGAGTTTTCCAGCTATTTTGTTCTCCTTTGTCCTTTCTTGTTCTAGCTTTTCCTTTTAGTGCTTTATGCATGTTTCTAACGTTAAACAAAGTTGGCAAATCTCAGTTCAGGATCAGAAAGATAAACGACACATCGAGGTGAAGTGAATAACATGGATCATATTGGTTCTATGTGGTGTTCTGATGGAAAACCTTGATGAGACTTAGACACCCAAATAAACACTGACCCACAACAAACACACTCCCTCATGCTAATGGAAATCCCAAATGTCACCACAGGAAAATGCACCCTACCACATGGAAACAACATCAACCAATCAGGAACATGTTGAGGAACATGACAATGGTCCAACATGTTGATTTGACCTCCAAACTTCCTACAGCCCATTCTGATCAAGCATCAACAGGATGCAGTGGAACAAGTTGGATTGACAGAGGCCCCACTGCACAAGCCAGAGTACCCAAAGGATCCAGTGCCAACGTCCTGGTTCCAGACCCCATAGGACACCCTGAGAGGTCCCCTTGCCAATGGTTCAGAGCATTTTGGACCACATAAGGGGGACCAACACAGTATTAGGCAGGTGGTCATAATGTTATATCTGATCGGAGTTCTCCAGATATTGTTAGTTATATCTGGAGAACTCTTTGAACTCTCTTTTGACTTCTGCTTTATCAATTTTTTTGTCAATTTGTGCTCAAAGAGAGAATTTTTCATGACGTCTTTCTAACTTCTCCATATTACAGATTCTGAATCAATGACATGATGAGATAATGATGTTCAACAGACTCAAGTTTCTACGTGGTGGAAAAAAAACCTCCTGAAAGTGGGTCAACTGGCTTTTTTTTTTTCATTATGTTGTAAAAAAAGATTCGATATATGAAGCTAAAATCTCAGAGATACCACTTAAGCAGTTCATCAGAGGCGGTCGAGCAGAAGGAACCTGAAGATTTGAGATGGAATAATCCTGATGGGAAACCAAACAGACTGAAATGAACCCAAATTATTTCTGTCTCGCTGTTTCGGGTTCATCGGGATCGTCTTTATGTGGCAGTAGCATGCGACTCGTGGCTGTTGTGGCGCTAAAAACACTTTATTTTCTCTCTGGATCAGACACTTCCAGCTTGGTCAGGTAGAGAACAGAAGCAAAGCATGATTTCTACAGTAGCAGATACTAATCCATCTTCTGTTTCTCAGTAAAGGTTTGCATCTTTACGTCTCAGAAACCTCAACACAAACCACTTCAGGAAGGCCCACGAATCGGGTCGCTGTAGCTACTGAGGGCAGCGAGGCCGTAAAGTTTTTATGGGTTTTATTTTCTGCCTTTACTGCATCAACATTAGAGCGGAGAGAGATCGGATACCACGGTGAGTCTGACCCAGAGGGGACGGACCGGAGATAAAGACAGATGAGGAGGAAGACGTGGAAGTGGAACGGAGTGAAGAAAGAAAGCCCTGCTTAATGCCGAACTACCTGTCGATGGCCTCGTGAGCTCGACTTAATTGAACGAAGCGTCTTTAATGGGAACTTTAACAACCTCGGAGACGAGCGTTTCTTTTATCATTTAATGCACACGAGTCAAAGATGTGACACATAAAGGGAAATTTGTTCTCCACTCGTGCCTCACTGATGACCCTGTTTGATTTACCGCACGCATAAAAGTCATCACCAGAGCAGTGTTTATATTCTAAGTCCACACTTACTGTGATTCACTAACCGCAGAATGATACAAGCTCAAATTAAGTGGTGAAAAATCAATAAAAATGCTGAAAAATACACAACGGATCAACATAAGCGAGCCAACAGTTTCCTTCGCGCAAACCCGCTCGGACATTTTAACACAAGCACACAGCTCTGCTTGAACACGCCGTAGAATTAGAATGAATGAAGCTCAGTTACAGGCTTCAGTCAGCCGGCGAGTTGGCCGAGCGGCAATGATCCTGGCTGGTTAAAAACAGTGTGAGTGTACAAAAAAAAATGAAATATTCATTGTTGTTTCTGAGGCTTTCAGCATTATTCAGTCAGGCAGAGCAGCAGAACAAAGGCTGGATGTTTAGACGGCGATGGGTTTTCTGTTCCTCGTGTGGCGTCACTTAAACTGTGGTCGCATTTCAACAACAAGTCGTCCAAAATGAACTCCCCAGATTAACACACTGAAGCATTTTTAGCTCGTTCTTGTTCCCAGACGGTCAAAAACTATCATTAATGCACAAGGTGTCATGTCCCACCATACCAATAAACAGCAATAGAAGTATTTAAGTTTCTTGTTATAGGGTGCTAAAATCAAATCCGTCCATCCATCATCTATACACCGCTTAATCCTCTGTAGGGTCAAAGGGGGGCTGGAGTCTATCCCAGCCGACTCGAGTGAAGACAGGGGACACTCTGGACAGGTTACAAGTCTATCATAGAGACAGACAACCAAGCACACTCTCATTCACACCTACGGACAATCATCAATTAACCTCAGCATGTTTTTGGACTGTGGGAGGAAGCCGGTGAAAACCCACGCTGCACAGGGAGAACATGCAAACTCCACACAGGAAGATCCCAGGCGTCCTAACCGGGACGCGAACCGGGGATCTTCTAGCTTTGAGGGGACGCTGCTAACCACCGAGCCACCGTGCAGCCTTCAAAATCAAATCATTACTGCAAATTTAGCCGCTAGTGACATTAAAGTAGCCTCGTTGCCCAGTGATACTCTGCTCCCAGTGCTCCTGCAACACTTCTTGGAATCCTGCTCTGTAAACCTGTTGAGGTAAATCTGCAATTAGTGCTCAAACTCTTTAATTGTGGTGACATTTCAAAGAGTCGTCCAAAATATACTCTCCAAATGAACACATATAAGCATTTTCTGCTTGTTCGCGTTCCCAGATGGTCAGAAACTACCATTTATGCACAAGGTGTCAATTGCCAACCCCAGTTGAATAGCCTCCTTGTGCAGTGATGCTCTGCTTCAGTGCTCCTGCAACACTCACAACGTTCCATGGAAGCCCACTAAACTTGTCAAGCACAATCTGAGATGAGCGCTGAATCTCCTTCAACTCAAGTTGTAATGATCCTCCACATGCAGGTTAGGATCACCCAGCTGCTGACTGACACTGACTGGGATGTTTGTTCTCTGCTCCAGTTTGAGTTCCATGGTGAAATTACACAAAAACATCTGTAACATACGTCCTGATGTCAGTGGTGGTTGCTGATCGCACATGTTGCACACACAGCAAGAAACAGTCTCATAACTTTTTGATCAACCAGTGCACCTTCATGTTGCTTTTTCTCTTGAGTTGTTGGTTTCATTTGCTGTTTGGTCAACTTTAGATACCAAAACTACTTAGTTAGGTTTGGGAAAAGACCCTGGCGTCCTTTCACAACATCAACCACATGTCCCTCCATCCATCCATCCATCCGTTCGTCCATCATCCATCCATCCATCCGTCTGTCTGTCCATCCATCCATCCACCCACCCAACCATCCATCCATCCATCCACCCACCCAACCATCCATCCATCCATCCATCCATCCACCCACCCAACCATCCATCCATCCACCCACCCAACCATCCATCCATCCACCCACCCAACCATCCATCCATCCATCCATCCGTCCGTCTGTCCATCCATCCATCCATCCATCCAGCCATCCATCCACCCACCCATCCATTCATCCATCCATCCGTCCGTCCGTCCGTCCATCCGTCCGTCCGTCCGTCCGTCCGTCCACCCACCCACCCATCCATCCATCTATCTACCCATTCATCCATCCATCCATCATCAGGTCTTGGAGGCAGCAGTCTAAGCAGAGAGGCCCAGACTTCCCTCGCCCCAGACACCTCCTCCAGCTCTTCCGGTCGGACCCCGAGGCGTTCCCAGGCCAGCCAAGAGACATAGTCCCTCCAGCGTGTCCTAGGTCTACTCCGAGGTCTCCTCCCGGTGGGATATGCCAGGAACACCTCCCCAGAGAAGCATCCCAAAGGCATCCGGAACAGACGTCCAAGCCACCTCAGCTGACTCCTCTCGATGTGGAGAAGTAGCGGCTCTACTCCGAGCTCCTCACCCGATCTCTAAGGGTGCGCCCAGCCACCCTACGGAGGAAACTTCAGCCGCTTGTATCCTGGATCTCATTCTTTCGGTCATGACACAAAGCTCATGACCATATGTGAGAGTCAGAATGTAGACTGACCGGTAAATACAGAGCCTCGCCTTTCAGCTTAGCTCCTTCTTCACCACAACGAACCGATACAGCGACCACATGACTGCAGACGCTCCATCCTCCCCTCACTCGTGAACAAGACCCTGAGATACTTAAACTCCTCCACTTGAGGCGCGGACTCTCCACCGACCCGGAGAGTTCAAGCCACCTTGAACAACCACACGTCACAAGTCAAAACGTCAAGTCACAAGTGAAAAGCAGTGATGCTCAAAGGCTTTCATAGGCCTACAGAAGTACCGTGCACCTTGAAAAAATGACACTGAAGAGTCCTTGTGTGTTCAAATGTGACCCAAATAGTTCTGACAAAGCGTTCATGCATGACAGGATGGGAGTGGGCTTGATGTTTTCTTTTAATGTCAGACTGTGACAGAATGAAAGAACAAAATAACTGATATTATTGTTTCGTCAGGTTGAGGCGCTCGGTGAAGCTCATGACTCAACATTAAACAGCTGCTTCCTTCAGGTTAGCGTCATGAAGTCGGTAGATTGGAAATAAAAACTAGTTTCCAAAGTTTCCTCTCCACAGGGAGCGACGGTCTCACGAGTAGCAATCACTAATCCTGTGAGGCAGTGCTTTCCAACTCGAGAACAGCCAAACGAACAGAAGCCATCGCTCTCACTTGAAACACAAAAATCAACCCAGTGAGCATTTCCTGCTGAACGTCCGCTAAGCGTTTACTGCTGTCTGCCTGCACAGCTTCTCGGAGTCTGAGCTGCAGCATATCACTGCTGATTCTGAAATTTTAAATGTCACTGTGCTCCAAATCTCTAAAAGCCAGAGCTCCAATCCCAAAACACACACACACACACAAACACACACACACCCCACAGTGTTATATATCTGCTGTTTGTGGCCTGTACAGGTGAGCTGTAGTTACCGCAGTCGCCTCTAGGTGGAGATGTGTCATTGGGAAACGCCAGCAGAGTCCTGCAGCACTCGTGTAGCTCAGAAACACAGCTTCATGTTCTCATTCAGACGTCTCCACACAGCCCGGTTAAAGAGATGTGAGCTTGTGGAAAATGAAATGTGTTCATAATCATAACAACCGCAGCTCTAGGTGAGCGTGTGCGGAGAATGTGAATGGCTTTAACATCCTGAGGGGACCCGGACCACCGCTGAAATGCCAGTTTCTTATTTCCCAAGACGCCCAGAAACCTGACAGAAAATTAACTGGCCGCAATTTGGTGATTGATTAATCGTTTTCAAAGCAAAACTCTCTGGAAGCAGCGTCTCCAGCGTGAAGATCTGAGAGATTTATTGATTTCTGTGACAGAAAACGCAGCTCTGCTTGATTTTTCACTATGAATCAAACAAAAGGTGCAGTTTGAACATGTTGACCTGTTGTTTTTTTACTATTTCCTGATATTTTAAGCAACGAAGTAATCAATAATGAGTTTAATCATTGCCTTACTGTGCTCCTGTGACAGAATAATTTGACCTTGTCTCACAGAAATGAGCTCAAAACCCAATTATTGAGCTACATTTTGACAGAGGGCACCTCTGGAGATGGAGGTTGGATTTATAGACGATATTGTTCTTCACTGGTGCATAATTCTGTCAAATGTGTGATTAATCATAGCATGTAGACCCCAGCAATTTACGTAATATGTAGTAAATCTGGTATTTGACGCCCATGGCAGTCTTCATGGTAACATTGGAAGCCTGCATGGCTGAATCCAGATCCAGGATTTCAAAGTGCCACACTTTTCCAGACTCACTTTTACCAATTACTCGGTAGGCCTTTCAGACCTTTTCTGAGCTCCATCCATCCATTTCACGTCCTTGTATTATCCTGTAGCAGGTCGCACAGGGCTGGAGTTTATTCCAGAACTCCTGTAAGTCTGAGGCCGCCATAAATCCAAACATGCGTCATGAACACAATTTAATTCAAGAACTCAAGCCAAGGTCGTCAGAAGAGAAGGGCAACTAGGGCAACCACTCAAACTCTGGTGCTTAATTTCACAATTTCCTGCTTTATTAGTCAGCTACAGCTCGCATGTGAGTGTCCAACTGTGATAATTGGACTTTTTGAGTGTTAGGTTAGGCTCTTTGCCCAACGTGTTGTGTTGCTTTAACTTTAACTTTAAAATAACCCAAACATGGATTCAAGTCAGGACACAAACTTGTCCGGGTCGCAGTTTTCTCTGTGTTCTTTGGATGGTTCTCATGCTGGAATATTCCTCTTCTTCAAGCTTCTGGTCAGCCAGTGTTTTTGCTTTATCCACAGATATTCATGGTGCATCTATGAACGTCATCAACACCTTTTACACTCATGCAGCCCCAGATCATCACATTATCATTTCCATGCTTCACTGTCAGGACTATGCATTCACTAGTCCTGGTCAGATTCAGGACTAGTGATCCTCATCTTCAACTGACCAATGAATCTTCTCCAACATTCATTAGGTTTCTTCTTCATGTTCTTTAGCAAACTTTCATCTGGATTTTTTTGTGCTGAACAATACATAATGCTCTTTTCTTGTCCTCCGTCCATAGAGGTTGATGTTCTCAAGTGTCCTGAACGGTCTGAGCGTCACACAAACTCTGATTTCCATTGATAACCCCTATAATAAGTCTGAAGCAGCTGCCGTCTGTTTTTCACAGCTGGATTGTGAAAGTAGTTCACTGTCTGTGGAGTCGTTTTAGGAGGACGACCACTGCAGCCATGATTAGTGGTACTATGGCTCCTTCTATACCTGCAGTCATGATTAGTGATACTATGGCTCCTTCTATACCTGCAACATGATTAGTGGTACTATGGCTCCTTCTATACCTGCAGCCATGATTAGTGGTACTATGGCTCCTTCTATACCTGCAACCATTATTAGTGGTACTATGGCTCCTTCTATACCTGCAGTCATGATTAGTGGTACTATGGCTCCTTCTATACCTGCAGTCATGATTAGTGGTACTATGGCTCCTTCTATACCTGCAGCCATTATTAGTGGTACTATGGCTCCTTCCATACCTGCAACCATTATTAGCGGTACTATGGTTCCTTATATACCTGCGACCATGTTAGTGGTACTATGGCTCCTTCTATACCTGCAGCCATGATTAGTGGTACTATGGTTCCTTATATACCTGCGACCATGATTAGTGGTACTATGGCTCCTTCTATACCTGCAGCCATGATTAGTGGTACTATGGCTCCTTCTATACCTGCAACCATGATTAGCGGTACTATGGTTCCTTCTATACCTGCAGCCATGATTAGTGGTACTATGGTTCCTTCTATACCTGCAGCCATGATTAGTGGTACTATGGTTCCTTCTATACCTGCAGCCATGATTAGTGGTACTATGGCTCCTTCTATACCTGCAACCACGATTAGTGGTACTGTGGCTTCTTCCATACCTGCAACCATGATTAGTGGTACTGTGGCTCCTTCCATACCTGCAGCCATGATTAGTGGTACTATGGCTTCTTCCATACCTGCAACCATGATTAGTGGTACTATGGGTCCTTCTATACCTGTGACCATGAGTAGTGGTACTGTGGCTCCTTCTATACCTGCATCCACGATTAGTGGTACTGTAGCTCCTTCCATACATGCAGTCATGATTAGTGGTACTATGGCTCCTTCTATACCTACGGCCATGATTAGTGGTACTATGGCTCCTTCTATACCTGCAACCATGATTAGTGGTACTATGGCTCCTTCTATACCTCCTGATTACTTCTGACACTGTGTTTCACTGATGTTTCATTGATCTTTCTGGATCCTTTTCCATCTTTTGGAAATCTCAGTCAGATTTTTTTACTTCCTCTGCTTAAGTCTTTTCCACATGGAGCCATGATGCAGACATAGACACAGCTCATAGGTCCAAAACTGAGAAAGTTCTGCTGTTCATTTTCTAAAACCACATTCATGCAGTTAGACTGACAGAAAATTATGGGTGGACAGCTGGATTTACTTTTGTTGCATTAAGTTTCTATTTTGGGGTCTTTATTTGTAATTTTAGTTTCTCAGTTTGTTTAGTTTTTTACTCAACTGTGTAACTTGGAAACAATAATAACAATATTAAGAGAATTATGTGGAGTAGTTTGAGTTTTAACCGATGTTACACAGGGGTGAACTCATTCTGTTAAATACTGTATAACGACTTATGCTGGTGTGTGATCATGTGCTTGTACTGTAACGTCTGATGAGAGAGAGGCTGCCATGGTAACTGCACTGCTAACGGAGGACAGATGAATGAATCCAGTGACGAGCCGCCACCGGAGGAAGAAAAAAAACTTCAGAAATGAGCTGAAAGAACATTTAAAGGAGCATTAAAATGTTTTAGAGGCATATTTCAGCGACAGCAAGGAATATGTCTTCTTTCAGCGAAGCCCCTCGGTGATGAGGATCATTACTGAGTGCAGCGCTGGTGGAGGTCTGAGGCCAGAGAGCTGCACCGCCTTGGGTTTAAAGCACTGGTGATGCGGGAGCAGGATCCACTGCGATGTGTGCAGCGTCTTTAAAAACTGCATTCACAGCGAGTTACTTCGGCAATTAGCTCTGTGTCTAGATTGAACCCTGATAAGATTGAACCACAGCGGATTAATAATCAGATGATGTATCGCTGTGCAGCTGGATTAAGAAGAAATTAGAATACATACAATCACCACCTGCCTGTTCCTTGTGTTTTGCCAAGTGATGATATCTGCTTCATTTCTTGGCTGCGTTTAAAAAACTAATCAGGCGGCTGACTAGATTAGCTTTAAACAGCATCCCCCCCTGCTCGTGAAACAGCTGCAGAACATCATGTGAGGCGAGATTAGCACATGTGGCTATTCCAGACCAACTCCTGAAGCAATTTAACCAGTCAGACTCCAACCTGTTCCTAATGCGTCTTGGGTGCACTCACAGCTGCCTTTTAAAGACGCTAATCGCCCTCATTACATAATCTCATAATGCTCAGTATGCATGAAACACCATGATGTAAATAAGACTCCACGTAGCAGCACAGGAGGAGCTTTCTAACGCTCCGCTCTCAGCGAGGTGCATCTGTAGGCTCCTGGTTTTATAGTTTATGTTCTGCTTTAAATGCAGCCGACGAAAACACTAAAACATCTAATTATCTTGCATGTCTTGTAACTGTTGGAGCTTCTCTGCGTGTTTTCGACATGTTGCAGCAGCACATTTAACAGGGTTGCTGCAAGCTTTGACAATGAGCCTTTATTGTTGTTATTCTCCGAAATTAATCACATTTTTAAAGGGCCTAAGATGGTTGAAAACTCATGAGGATTTGTATTAAAATTGGTGCATCTGTGTAGCTCCTTAGTCATCCAAGGTCATGGTAATACTTCATTAGAAGGCAACCAGATTTAGTTTTTTGGTTCTTGAACACATTTTGCAGCTAAGGGGCTTCCTTAGTTATCAATGACTGGTTCCAGGTATTTATCCTCACTACCAGATTGACATGGCTAGTCAAGGAACCAAGAATCACAAAAATCAAGGTGTTGACGGTGGTGAAACTGACTGGGGAGGGATCTCAGTACTGCATTGTAAGTACCTGATAAGTAGGGGTGCAATAATACACCGAACCAAAGCGTTCCGTGCAGGCACTTTCGGATCGGTACGGAGGTTTACCACGGTACGAACATTTTAAGACTATTAAGAATAACCAATGTACAGAATAGTTTAAACTGTGAACCTCGTAGTTCCCACAGTTGTGGTGGACCTTCTCGGTCTCACAGTTGCTCAGTATTATGGAACTAAAAACAAGTAGGAGTTTCCAGTGGAGCACAGGATGTGACGGACCGTTTATTCTCCTGCTTCTGTGACGTATGGCTAGCCAATGGGATGTCTAATGCTAACAGCTGGAAGTCGGAGCCGGAAGATGCTCCGCCGTGGTTAAAACCACCCGTCTGGGATCACTTGGGTTTCCTGGTAAAGTATGAAAAAGCAGTAAAACAAGTGGACCAGACCAAAGCTGTAAGGAGCTCCAAACGTGGAGAAAGTATGGTGTTTATTATTGGTCATAACTCTGGTTTTACTTTGCCGATCAACACAATTCAAAGACTGGTAGATAGTTAGAAATCCACACTTTGGACACAAGTTGAAACGGAGACTCAGCGAGGCGTCTTGCTGCTGCGTCATCTTAAATTGGTCAGGTCATTTTGACACACAGGCGCGTCCTTTGACTCCAGAGGGTTCCATACCAAACCAAACCAAACCGTGACTTCCGTACCGAGGTACGTACGAAAACGTGATTTTTGTGTACCATTACACCCCTACTGATATGTGGTGTTGCAGATCCTCTTCCCTGTTTAGAACCAGTTTAACATAGTTGGGTTGCTTCACTCCTCTCTCAAACCATCTATCTTTTTATTCAAAGTGCGGACATTGGTCAAAAAATCTTCAAAAGTTGTAAAAAGTACGTTTCATGCATCCTGTGCATGGGTTTAGCAAAATGGCTTGATAGCACCGCCTAAAAAAACGAGCCATCACTCTACTTTTAGCTACATAGACCAAATTCAGTAACAAAAATAACAGCCCAAGACTTGCGAAAAAGTCTGTTGAAGTATGTTTTTGTATTTACTAAGCACTACTGGCACAGTTTTTGCAATTTACTCCTGGAGAATTATTTTAATCTACATCATGTTTGGTCAGTCAGATCTAAAGAACCTTGTGAAGTCAGCTCGTTTGTTTTGAGCCCATACAGTCCCTTCGTTATGCGCAGATTATTACATGTTCGTTCAGGTAACGAGATCAACATTTTCATGATAGCTGGGTGTTGTTTTCCTCGAAAACAGTAATCAAACAGCGTCTGGCTTCGGCAAACAGTTTCCAAACGTCAGCTGTAACACTGCTTTGAGGTTTAAAAATGAAAACGCCCGACCTGTAGTGCTCAGGTTAGGGTCATCCATGGGGTTTGACCTCGTGGATTAAAAACCCTCTCGTCAGAAGTGCTCAAATGTTTCATCATCAACTCCAAAGCATGTTGTCAAGTTTGTCGCAGTCATAGCACCTCCTACTGGCAACACAAAGACAGCCCCATGCGGCAAACAATCTAAGGATTTTACATTCGTGTTCTACACATGATATAAAGCTACAACTCCTACTAGAAACAAAACATGATATGCGGCTCCTTTGTGTAACATCTGGTAGGAGTTTAGGCCTGAAGTTATCCAGATTAATTGCTGCATGTGGCCTCAATTTAACGCTGTGACCTCTTTTGAACCTCACAGTGCATGCCGGTTTTATTATTTCCCCCGGTGCCCTGAAACCAACCAGCCAGTCCAGAGCTGAAACGATTAATTGATTAGTTGATTAGTCAGTAAACAGAAAATCAATTAGCAACAATTTTGATAATTAACTGTTTAACCCCTTAAGGTGTTTTTTTTAAGTTTAAGTCTTCCAAATCCAGTCAGTAACAGCTCCAACAGTGAAGAGCCAAAGTGAACAACCTGAGGCTGCATCGATCGGAGACACTCGGGAGAATTTAGTCTCTTAGCATTTAAAGAACAGATACAGCCCCAGTTCAGGACCTAAAGGGGGGGCAAAAGGTTTTAAAAAATCACTATTTGTAGCTTCTCTAATGGGAACTTTTGTTAGTTTCCTTGTTTTCTATGACAGTAAACCACTTTCCACTGGTGTCACACTATTGGCAGCCTGTAGCAGCACCTCCAGTCAATGCGTCTTCTTTTTTTTTGTATTGTTCTTGTGTTTTCTGCAGTGGTTTTTCTGTCAACATCCTGTATGAGGTAAGGTTTTTTCCCCTATAACTTCCCCTTGGAGATGAATAAAGCGCCCTGTCTATCTCAGCTCAAAATTTGCCTTTTTTTTGACAAGAAACATTAAAGAAAATAATGCTGCTTTAACAATAATACTGACAGTTGAAATATTCATCTTTGGCAGAATCTCACATTTTTACAAACCAACAAGTAACAAAAGGAGCCTGAAATGGTGGATGGAGCTCACTTGATGGTTAATATTCGACTTCAGTGATGCAAATGTCCATTGATTTTGCAAATAATCAAATCTGTGCACCCAAATGATATTGGAACCTGGAGCTTTGGGGTCCCCAGGAGTCAGGTTTCTGGACATTTCCCTGCTTGGAAAATAATAACCACAGATTCGTTAGATTTTCTCACGTCATACTTTTGCATTTTTTAGTGCTGTTGCTAAGGATCCAGGAAACTGCTGCTTTTCGTACCTCCAATCCAACACTGATTCGCCCCTTTGATAGCGGGTGTGTGCAGCTAACTCCCGTCGCTATGAGTTTTTCTTTAATATGCAATCTCAGGCTCGTAGCGCTCAGCGTGAGCCTCAACATTTCTATTACACACAGCGCCTCTCACAGCATGCAAACTCGTGACCTTCAGTCCCAGCATGGCCTTTTTAACCACCAACCTAACAGCCAAACACTGTATATCACTTCGGAAATGATTCAGCTCTATTTTTAAAGCAATAATTTATTCTGGCTCATTACCTCGGTGCAACACTGAGACATGCTCTGAAGGACCTAGAAGGAATTTATAACGCTACTTTGCCCCATTTTTTTTATACCGGAGTAAATCACACAGGAGTAATGGTGATCTAAAATCCACTTTGCATTAATAATATGTGTGGCAAGCAGCGAGGGTCTAGAGATGAGCGTCCGGGCCGGTAAGGTGCGCCTGCCCTCAATTACCCCCTTTTCTATATCTGCCTCTGCAGGTGACCGAGGCCGGAGACTCCAACATGGAGCTGACGTCACCGGCTGACAGCAGAGATTACTGGACTCATTTCTGGAAGAGTAAATGTTTGTTACTCCAGCTGCAGTCTGGTGCAGTGGTTTGGATGAAGTTGCTGCTGACACCCAAGATACTCAGTGGCATAAATAAATAGTGGACAAAGATACCAAGAAGAGACGTGGCAGCCATGTTAAGGGGAGAGTCTGGTTTGTTACTCTAATTAAATCAGCATTAACATGAAACATTAATGTCTTTGAATTAAGTAGTTACCCAGTCTGAGACTTGTGACCACTGTTGGGCAGCACCTACTGTTGTAGTCCGCCTAAACTGAGGCCAAGTCAAGAGCAAAACTCTGAGGGGTTCAGACCGAGTCGAGACAAAGATCAGGACGTACCATGTTAAGACCAGGACTTTGAGGAGTTGAGACCAGATCAACACCAAGAATAGAGAACAAAAAACAGAAAAACTACTAAAGGTTGAGTCTGAGTCAAAACGAAGACCGGAGATTACAAAGAAAGGACCAAGACTTTGAGGGGTGGAGACTAAGTCAAGGCCAAGATTACAGAGTACCGTGACATGACTGAGACTTTGAGGAGATGAGGCCAAGTCAAGACCACGACCAGAGAGTACTGAGACAAGACAAAAACTTTGACGAGTTAAGAACAAGCCAAGACCAACACTTAAGGAATAGAGAACAAGTCAAGACCAAAATCATAGTCTACCGAGACAAGACCAAGACTTTGAGAAGTTAAGACCCTATCAAGACCAAGACTAAAGTCTACCAAGTCAAGACCAAGGCTTTGATGAGTTGAGATCAAGTCAAGACCAAGAGTCAAGCCACTGAGACCAAGTAAAGACCAAGATCAAAGACTACCAAAAGAAGACCAAGACTTTGAGCAGTTCAGATTATGTCAAAACCAAGACCAGAGTCTATTGAGACAAGATCAAGACTTTGGGCAGATAAGACAAAGCCATGACCAAGACTACAGAGTACTAAGATAAGGCCAAGACCCTAAGGGGTTCAGACCAAACCATGACCAAGACCAAAGTCTACTGAGGCAAGACCAAGACTTTGAGGGATTAAGCACTGGTCAAGATCAAGACCAGAAAGTACTGAGGCAAGACAAAAACTTTGAAGGGCTGAGAGGGAGCCAAGACCAAGACCGGAGTGCACCTTGTTAAGACCAAGACTTTGAACGGTGGACACCAACTCAAGACAAAGACTAGAAATTACTAAGCAAAGACCAAGACTGAGAGGTTGAGAGGAATTTCAAAACTAGATTAGAGTCTACCATAACAAGACCAAGACTTTGAGGAGTTAGGATCAAGTCAAGATCAAGAGTAAAACAATTGAGACCAAGTCAAACCAATGCCAGAGAATACAAGACCAATACTTTGAAGAGTTAAGATATGTGAAGACCAAGAATTTGAGCCGTTGAGACCAAGTCGAAACCAAGATCGCGACTTTGAGGAGTTGAGACCAAGTTATAACACCATGAGTAAAGCAATTTAGACCAAGACAAGACCAAGACTAAGTTAAAACCAAGATCAATGCATACTGAGACACGACCGACTTTGGGCTGATAAGACCAAGTCAAGACCTAGACCAGAGAGTATAGCAACAAGACCAGGACTTGGCTGGGTTGAAACCTAATCAAGACCAAGCCCTAAGTGTGGCAATTAAGACCAAGTCTTTGAGGAGTGGAGGAGTTCAGACTGAGTCAAGACCAAAATCAGGAGTTGAGACCAAGTATGCACTGCCTGTGTGAAATAAGAGATTTTCTTATTACGGTGCTTTTGACACTTTTATTTGAAATGAAATGATATTCATGAGACAACCAGACAACTGCAGAGCTCAAAAATTTATTTGCAATCTGACAGTGACAATCATTTCTGAGACGGTATGGTGGCATCATTTGCAAACTGTCTGAAAGTAGTGCAGCAGGTCATAAATGTTGTGCTTTGTTCATTTTTTTGTTAAGTTGACTATGAACATAATAGGGCGGCACGGTGGCGCGGTGGTTAGCAGCGTCGCATCACAGCTAGAAGATCCCCGGTTCGCGTCCCGGTTAGGACGCCTGGGATCGTTCTGTGTGAAGTTTGCATGTTCTCCATGTGCAGCATGGGTTTTCTCTAGCTTCCTCCCACAGTCCAAAAACATGCTGAGGTTAACTGATGATTCTAAATTGTCTGTAGGTGTGAATGAGAGTGTGCTTGGTTGTCTGTCTCTATGTGTAGCCCTGTGATAGACTGGAGATCCCTGATCTGGAGCTGATCGTCCCTGATCTGCAGCCGCTGGCCTCACCACCTCCAACCCCTACCCCAACCTCTCCTACTATCCCTCCCTCCCTCCTCTTCCCCACTCCCAACCCAACTGGTCGAGGCAGATGTCCGCCCTCCCTGAGCCTGGTTCTGTCGGAGGTTTTTTTTCCCCCCTTCCCTACCGTAGGAGGTTTTTGGTTCCTTCCCAGCGTCGCTGACTGCTTGCTCATAGGGAATCCAAAAGCAACCTTGGATTGTTGGGTTTTACTGTTTCCTGTTTCCTGTTGTTTCTTACAATGTTAAGCGCTTTGTGACGACCTGTGTTGTAAATATGCGCTATATAAATAAAACTGAATTGAATTGAATTGAGACCTGTCCAGGGTGTCCCTTGTCTTCACCCGAGTCGACTGGGATAGACTCCAGCTCCCCCCATGACCCGACAGAGGATTAAGTGGTGTATAGATGATGGATAAATGGATGGATAAACATAATACAGTGTGATTTCTAGCTTGTTGCCACCACAAGGTAACTGAGGAAACTATTTAGTCATACACGCGGATATTTTCTAGAAAAAAACTGTTGAAAAGAAGTTTTGGAGATGCATAGAATCTTTAGTACCTCCAAGTGCAACTATGTCAGTGAACAGTCAGAGGAAATGGTCTCTAACAGGGTTTCCTTTCTGTAATAACGGCTGTTCAAAGTTGCACTAAAATCAGCCGTCATTCCCTCTGATGCTTCACACAGAGAGAAAAGTGGCTACAGCAATTTCAGCACATATGATCACACAAAAGGGAGCTGTTGCAGTGTTTATCTGATTCCTGATCAATTCGCCCCTTGAAGCATCTGTGAGGGAGTATTGATCTGTATGGACGACATATGGGAGGCTGACAGCTGGCTGTTAATTCTTGCAATTAAACCGCTGAAGTTCTGGTGTTGCCAAACCGGCTCAGCTAAAGGTCCACCTCTTTCATTTAAACGTCGCTGGGAAAGTGGACTGTATTCAGATTCGTGATCAAAAGCGCATCACATCTCATCTGGATTCCTTCCCGATACGAGCCTCTTGAAATGACAAGTGTAAATGGGGTTCTGAGACGTCACCTAACAACTCCCCGCCGCAATTTCTGCCTCATCATCAGACCGGCGTGAAGAGGAGTAAATAACACCTACCGCTACAAGACGGATTCTTCTGTGAAAATATCAGGCGTGTTTGATCGTCGGCACTTCCAGGAGGTTTCTTAGACAAGGTCAATGCCAGGGAGAGACCAGGTGACCGGGTGGGTTACAGACGACGGGCAGATTCTGAATATCCTTCAGGATTTTACCGGACTTAGATCCAGACAGACAAACGT
Organism: Dascyllus trimaculatus; assembly: GCA_024666655.1. Taxonomy (NCBI): domain Eukaryota; kingdom Metazoa; phylum Chordata; class Actinopteri; family Pomacentridae; genus Dascyllus; species Dascyllus trimaculatus. The sequence goes on from CM045450.1 coordinate 31,694,460, forward strand.
GAACACTGAGGCTCGAAAATACTGGATGCCAGATTCTGAGCAGCAACGGCCGCATAAATGTCTTCAGTTGTCAATGTTTTAGTGCACTTAACGGATTATTTTCACTAATTCTAAACATAAAAGCAGCATTGTTTCTCTTGTTATGACTGTTGACTTACAGCCATTGATGCTCACAAACTTAGGGTGCAGTAAAGTTTGATTTTGACAGCAAAAAACAAGTTGACTGTACAACATAAGTTTGTGCCAACCTGCAGTAAATTTTTTTTAATTAAATGGTAAATGTCTGCACTTATATAGCGCCTTTTTCTACCTTAGTGGCATCCAAAGCGCTTTACAATGTGTTTCCCATTCACCCATTCACACACCAATGGCAACTGAGCTTCCATGCAAGGCGCTAATCAACCATTGGGACCAACTTGGAGTTCAGTGTCTTGCCCAAGGACACTTCGGCATGTGGAGGGGCCGGGGATCGAACCGCCAACCTTGCGATCAGTGGACAAACCGCTCTACCACCTGAGCCAAAGCCGCCCCAAAAAACACAATTATTTATCGGCACAAACTTGAGAAACAGAAAGATCTGCCAGTCTTCTAACTTCTCATCTTTGACATGCCGTTACTTTGGAAAACATAACATAATTCAGGCTTTTAACAGTGTTATTTCATCAAAAAAGCTTTATTCTGCATGTCTCATTAGAGAAATTGCCAAAAAATAAATAGTTTTCTTTTACAAGAAGCTGTAAAAAACTAAAAAATGAAGTTTCTCTTGGGTCAAAATTAAAAATCATTGGCAACTCAGCTGCAATCAACAGTCAGTCGACAAAACAAACCAGGGATTTCTCGGCTAAACTGCAGGCATTGTTTTCACCAAGCTGATAGGAGACAAGCATGGAACCAAATTAAAAACGTAAATAGTAAAACATTTATAGGATGTAGGGTTTTTTTTTCTATTGCTGCACACATACACTTAGATTGACCTTGATTTTCAGTGGTTTGCAGTGGGAGTGCCAAATTCCCATTGCACTCTGTTTCAGACTTTAAATATGTAACCTCTTTATTAATACATGGATTAAACATCCTTTATTGATACGTGGATTTGTGGAATCCATGTATTATTAACGGAGTTTCATATTTAAAAACAGGATTCTTTGAATTTTCTTTGGACTCCCAACCAACACCAAGATCCTCCATTAACAATAAGTGGGACAGTCATTATTTTTCCGTCTTTAGTAGAAATTTATTGTTAATTTCTGAAACCCAAAACCTGCCAGGGGGTTGAAAAAGCACACTATCTTTAAAAAAAAATGCCAAGAAGACCATTTATCAGTCAGAAACCGTAAAAACAGAAAGAATCGTCACATTTTTGGCTTCCAGACAGTCAACCAGGTGCTCCTTCAGGACAAATGAACCAAATTTAAGCTTAGAACTGAGACATTTTCAGACTTTTTTCAAGTTAAGTTTTCAGGTTGAACTGCAGGCAGTGTTCCCACAGAGGGACTGAGAGGGAAATCAAATCTACTGGATCAATAAAATTAACGCAACATGGCTCAAAAACAGTGAACAGAGGAGCAAGTTGTTGGAAGATTCATCCAGCATGGTGAAACATCTTTCTACAGATGATGAGCAGAGTAGAGAGGAAAAGTCTGGAGAGGTTGTAAACATAGAAATAGTTCAATATATATAGTGGGGGTGTAAGGTAAACAAAAATCACGTTTCGGTACGGAACCCTCTGGAGTCGATGGACGGCTGGTGCGTCAAAATGACATGACTGATTTAAGATGGCGTAGCAACAAGACGCCTCGCTGAGTCTCTGTTTCAACTTGTGTCCAAAGTGTGGATTTCTAACTATCTACCAGTCTTTGAATTGTGTTGATCGGCAAAGTAAAACCAGAGTTATGACCAATAATAAACACCATACTTTCTCCACGTTTGGAGCTCCTTACAGCTTTGATCTGGTCCACTTGTTTTACTCCTTTTTCATACTTTACCAGGAAACCCAAGTGATCCCAGACGGGTGGTTTTAACCACGGCGGAGCATCTTCCGGCTCCGACTTCCAGCTGTTAGCATTAGACATCCCATTGGCTAGCCATACGTCACAGAAGCAGGAGAATAAACGGTCCGTCACATCCTGTGTTCCCCTGGAAACTCCTACTAGTTTTTAGTTCCACAATACTGTTCAACTGTAAGACGGAGAAGGTCCACCAGAACTGTGGGCACTACGAGGTTCACAGTTAAACAGTTCTGTACATTGGTCATTCTTAATAGTCTTAAAATGTTTGTACCGTGGTACACCTCTGTGCTGAACGGTTGGGTTGGGTTCGGTGTATTTTTGCACCCCTAGTATATAGTATGTGGCGACAACATTTTTGTTTCAGTGTTGGTAACATCTGTGGACATGTTGATTCCTGTTATTTTTTAACCTTTTGTAAATAAAATAATCAAAGAAACTCAACTTTTTAAATGATTTATGACTTTTTAACTGCATCATCTTGCACAGAAAACATTTCTCAGTTAATTTTCCTTCTAGTCATGGTTGTTCTGTTTCCCTAAAACTGCAGGACTTTATATTGCGGAGAAAAATGAGCCACAATGAGCAAAAAAAATTGCCCAGAAACACATAAAAAAAACTACATTTGAATAATCAGATTCACTCAGTTTGCTTTTCTGTACAGTGGAGACCGAGCAGGAGGTCAACAACAATCAGATTTTACTCTTTTCGGTGAATAAAAACATCTGAAAAATCACCTCTTAAAGTTTGCAGCTTACTTACTTTTTTGCAGGACAGAAAAAACCTGAACATGAAAGGTCAGGAAAGAGTAAAAACAACAGAGCTGATTTCTGTATGATGCGGGGGGATTTTTTTTTGCAGGAGTCTGGACCTAAAATGTGTTTACTAGTCGTGTGGAGTCGGCAGGCTGTCTGTGAGCTATTTTTCATCTCCACTGTAATGCAAATAAAGCGAAACAGCTTCCCTCAGCAAAGAGGCTGGAAGGTTACATCCTCGGCGAGCGTTTTGCTGGAGTCTTCAAAGGCGCATACGTACGCCGTCGAGATGCAAGGAAACACTCGCAGCGGCGCGCACATGCCGAGTCAGGGGATGTTAGCGCTTTGTGTACATGCACTCGTTCAGCAACCCGGCAACATGCAAAGCAGAGGCGCTCCTGACTGTGTCGAACAAGCCCTTAAATCATCTCCGCCAAATGGAGGGATCAGAGGAAAGAGAGCAAGGAGGAAGCGATTTTCCCTGGCAGGGAAAACGCCATAATAAGTATATTGTTTTTCAAAGTGAAAACCTTGAATCCATCTCCCTGGAGACGCAGGAGGCTTTGCTCTTCTCAGCTATTTGCAGTTTCAAATGAATTTCTAAGGGCGTGTGCGTCGAACATGCAGCATGTGAGAGGCGGATTCCTGGAGAAGAAATGGAAGCAGGGGACCGTTGAGGAGAAGGAGACGAGGGGAAAAAAAGCCGCAATTATATTCTCTGCTTCATTTTAATGAAGTGCAGAAGTAATTCCCTTATGAAAGCTGCGGTAATTGCCCAAACAGTCTTATTATGTGACAATCATACTTAGAACAAAATGCAGTATGAAATTGCGAGGGATTGCAAATCAAGGGGGATGTTTTTTTTTTTCTCCGCAAGAAGCCTGACAAGTTAAGATAATTAAAATATATTTTGTTTTTATTTTCGGAACAGAATTAGGTTTTTTTTTTATTCATGTTGCCGTGTCAAGCTGTCCTCTTCGCCTGCTTGTGAACATAACAGGCAATTACACAGCAGCAGATTTGGCTCGTGTTCCCAAACAGTCGAGGACGAGCTGAACTCTGCACAATGTAATCTGCCGGCGCCGACTCTAATCTGGACGTCAGGGTGAAAATCTATTATTCAGCTCGTTTTGCATTAACAGTTTGATCTCAAAAAGCTCTCCGGACGCGTTTGAATGGAAGTGACAAATCCTGATTTTAAGCATTTTAAAAACCAGTCGTGTTTTTTGGCGCTCTTGAAGGAATAATCCGCCGTCAAACGCTCTCAGGCTGTGAAGCAGCAGCGACGGACTGACTGTTCAGACCCTCTATAACCTGCTGAAAGAAAGGCCCAAGATTAAATAAAAACAAAGTAAGACTAAAAATAAGGGTAAAAGGACCAAGATTAGACAAAAAAACAACCAAAATGAGACAAAAGTGATCAAAAACTAGCAAAATGAGACCCAAAAGAAATAAAATGACATAAAAAGGAAGACGCTGAGACTCGACAAGCCAAACTGAGACATAAAATGACCAAACTCAGACAAAAATGAGACATAAACGGAAAAAATAGAGTAGAAAAAGACCAAAATGAGACAAAGAGGCATTAAATTAAATAAAAACAATCAAAGTGAGGCACAAAAGAAAAGTAAAAGGACCAAGATTAGACAAACAATGACTAGAAAGAGGCTAAAACCAGACAAAATGAGACAAAAATGAGACAAACAGGATGAAAATTAAATTAAAAAATATCAAAATGAGGCACGAAACGACTAAAATGAGGTAAAAAGGACAAAACTAAGACACTTTATGACCAGACTGACACATAAAATGACAAAATGAAGACAAAAAATTACCAAATTTAGAGAAAAATTAGACATTAAATGGAAAAAATAGAGTAGAAAGGACCAAAATGAGACAAAGAGGCTCTGAAGTAAATAAAAACAATCAAAGTGAGGCACAAAATAAAGGTAAAAGGACCAAGATTAGACGAAAAACTACTAGAAAGAGACTAAAAACAGACAAAATGAGACAAATGGGATGAAAATTAAATTAAAAAATATCAAAATGAGGCACGAAACGACTAAAATGAGGTAAAAAGAACAAAGCTGAGACACTATATAACCAGACTAACACATAAAATGACAACATTAGGAAAAGAATTACCAAATTTAGAGAAAAATTGACAAAAAACAGAGTAGGAAGGACCAAAATGAAACAAGGCGGCATTAAATGAAATAAAAACAATCAAAGTGAGGCACAAAATAAAGGTAAAAGAACCAAGATTAGACAAAAAACTACCGGAAAGAGACTAAAAACAGACAAAATGAGACAAAAATTACACAATTGGGATGAAAATTAAATTAAAAACAACTAAAATAAGACAAAAAAATTAAAATGAGGTAAAAAGGACAGAGCTAAGACACTATATAACCTGACTGAGACATAAAATGACAAAATTAAGACAAAAAATGACCAAACTGAGACAAAAATGAGACATAAAATGGCAAAAATAGAGTAGAAAAGGACCAAAATGAGACAAAGAGGCATTAAATGAAAAAAAAACAAACAATCAAAGTGAGGCACAAAAGAAAGGTAAAAGGACCAAGATTAGACAAAAAACAACCCGAAAAAGACTAAAAACAGACAAAATGAGACGTAAAATGACAAAATAGAGTAGAAAGGACCAAAATGAGACAAAAAGGCTCTAAATTAAATAAAAACCATCAAAGTGAGGCACAAAATGAAGGTAAAAGGACCAAAATCAGACAGAAAACAACCAGATAACACAAAAAACAGACAAACAAGACACAAAACAACTAAAATGAGACAAAAGGATCACATTTAAATTAAAATTAAGACACAGAATGAGACATAAAATGCCAAAAATAGAGTAGGAAGGACCAAAATGAGACAAAAAGCCTCAGACCTAAGTGAGTCACGAGGCAGCTAGTCGTGTTTTCGGGCCTCTTGGAGGAATAATCCGCCCTGGAACGCTCTTAGACTGTGAAGCAGCAGCGGTGAAGTGACTGTTCAGCTCCTCTGACCTGCTGCAGGTCGCCGTAAACCTGGAGTGACTCCCTGAGAGGAGGCGAACCTGTTGAGTTCCAGCTTCAGATCATCACTTGTAGCTCTGGAGAGCAATTAGCGACGGTGATTAAACGCGACGGAAAGATTATTCAAGGCCCCTCGTGCCTCCTCGATCAGAAACCTTGTGGCGGCGTCGCGAAGAAGAATTGATTTCCCTCCTTCCAGTGATGGATCTCCGCCTGCATTCTACCCCAAAGCTGGAGCTGAAAGGAAGCTGCTGCCGAAACCATTCACGGCTGGTATCTGAAAGGTTCTCTGCAATCAGGCTTCATTCTGAGAAATGGTTCAGGGTGGTTGAGCTGCACCGCCGGAAGCAATTTGTTAATATACGTAAAGTGTGTGAGCGAATGCAGCCGACAACATGCGAGTCACAGAGGGGTTCATGTCAGGAGCTGAAGCTTTGTACTAAAGGGCAACCGAGCACTTAGCATTTATCTGGAACTCACCTCCAGACACTCTGCTGCTTTCACAGCCCAGATTGTGTCGGAACTGATGCATTTACACATGTTGTACTTTGTTAAACCGGAGTCATCTTCTAGACGTGATTCCTTCTGGGTCCAAATATTCATCCAATACAGATTTTAACACTCTGTTCACTCAGGGACGTACATGTGGTGTGTTCACTGTCTGTAATAACAGTCTGTGGTGAGTTCACTGTCTGTAATAACAGTAGGACAGTCTGTGGTTAGTTCACTGTCTGTAATAACAGTCTGTGGTGTGTTCACTGTCTGTAGTAATAGTAGGACAGTCTGTGGTTAGTTCACTGTCTGTAATAACAGTCTGTGGTTAGTTCACTGTCTGTAGTAATAGTAGGACAGTCTGTGGTTAGTTCACTGTCTGTAATAACAGTCTGTGGTTAGTTCACTGTCTGTAGTAACAGTAGGACAGTCTGTGGTTAGTTCACTGTCTGTAGTAATAGTAGGACAGTCTGTGGTTAGTTCACTGTCTGTAATAACAGTCTGTGGTTAGTTCACTGTCTGTAAAAACAGTCTGTGGTTAGTTCAGTGTCTGTAGTAACAGTCTGTGGTTAGTTCACTGTCTGTAATAACAGTCTGTGGTTAGTTCACTGTAATAACAGTCTGTGGTGAGTTCACTGTCTGTAATAACAGTCTGTGGTTAGTTCACTGTCTGTAATAACAGTAGGACAGTCTGTGGTTAGTTCACTGTCTGTAATAACAGTAGGACAGTCTGTGGTTAGTTCACTGTCTGTAATAACAGTCTGTGGTGAGTTCACTGTCTGTACTAACAGTCTGTGGTGTTTACTGTCTGTGAAAACAGTCTGTGGTGAGTTCACTGTCTGTAATAACAGTAGGACAGTCTGTGGTTAGTTCACTGTCTGTAATAACAGTCTGTGGTTAGTTCACTGTCTGTAATAACAGTAGGACAGTCTGTGGTGAGTTCACTGTCTGTAATAACAGTAGGACAGTCTGTGGTGAGTTCACTGTCTGTAATAACAGTAGGACAGTCTGTGGTGAGTTCACTGTCTGTAATAACTGTAGGACAGTCTGTGGTGAGTTCACTGTCTGTAATAACAGTAGGACAGTCTGTGGTGAGTTCACTGTCTGTAATAACAGTAGGACAGTCTGTGGTTAGTTCACTGTCTGTAATAACAGTCTGTGGTGAGTTCACTGTCTGTAATAACAGTCTGTGGTGAGTTCACTGTCTGTAATAACAGTAGGACAGTCTGTGGTTAGTTCACTGTCTGTAATAACAGTCTGTGGTGAGTTCACTGTCTGTAATAACAGTCTGTGGTTAGTTCACTGTCTGTAATAACAGTCTGTGGTGAGTTCACTGTCTGTAATAACAGTAGGACAGTCTGTGGTGAGTTCACTGTCTGTAATAACAGTAGGTCAGTCTGTGGTTAGTTCACTGTCTGTAATAACAGTCTGTGGTGAGTTCACTGTCTGTAATAACAGTCTGTAGTGAGTTCACTGTCTGTAATAGCAGTAGGACAGTCTGTGGTGAGTTCACTGTCACTGTAATCTAATAGACCACCAACACAAAGCTCAAAGATCCAGAGCACACTGTGAATAAAACGTTTGAGGTGTTAAAAAGCAGCAGCAACAACAGCCTGAACAACAACCAGAGACTCTTCAGCTGAGACTCAGAGCTAAACCCCAGAATCCTCTCAGCCAATCAGAGACCTGCAGGCTGAGACCCTCCTCAGCTCCATATGAAGGCGTCCTGCTGCTTCCAGCTCACATGTGGCTGATGCTGTTTAAATTAATGTGGGACTTAAAGGCCACCGGTGCAGCGAGGCTCAGGCTGAAGTAATGCGAACGCCGCGTGAGCCTCAGTGCTGCACTTGGAAGCTGTTCGCTGCAACACTGGCTTGATGGAGGAATTATCCAGACGGGAGGAAACGGAAGCTCAGGCTCTTTATTTTATTCTACAGATCAGCAAACCGAAGCTTCCTGTGATCATCCGGAAAACACAGATCTACCAGAGCCCTTCACTGAGATCGGTTTCATGGACTCAGACATGTAGACCCGTGTTGGCTGCTGCATTTTAATAAATTAAATGTTCATTATGTGGTTAATTGCACTTAAAAGCAACCAAATCTGGAAAAAGACATTAAACTGCTGCAGCTTGACTGTTCAAACTATGACACATCCCATAATACTGATGCTCAAACGTACATCTTTGAGTAATTTTGGACATTTTTTAAATTCATTTTGGTAAACTAGTTAATTTATAACTCATTCAGGACAGATTTTGAGTTAATTATGAACAAGTTTTGTCATCTCTGTTAGTTCTGAGTCATCATTTTGGACTAATTGGGTGATTTTGCATCATTTTAATTGATTTTGAGTTTTTTAAATATTATTTCAGATAGGGTCGACGATAATGCCAATTTCAACCGATACCGATAATCGATAATTTTATGCTTCTTGCAGCCGATAACCGATGATGTCAACCGATATTTCTTTACTTAATTAACTATACTTTGACTACAAATCCACTTCCTACTATAATTCTGACCCATTGAGTAGAGCATGAACTGCCAGTGAAATGTAGGGCTGGTCCGAATAGCAATATCTGCGCTCCGGATCCAGTAATCACCGAATATTCGTTTCGTGCTGCGGTGTCGACCGGGGGGACGGGTGGCGGGGGTGGGAGGGAGTGGGGGGTGACACCGGAGTTGGCAGGTCCACGTACTACAACCACGGCAGCGTTCTGGAGTCCTAGACTCTCGGCGGCGTACTACAACCTCGGCAACGCTCTGCAACGCTCGGCAGCATTCGGCGGCGTCCAACGGTGGCGCGCACGACTATTTGAATATCACAATTATTACCCGAATACCACCACAACCGAACGAATATTCGGATATTCCAATATTCCAGTCCAGCCCTAGTGAAATGTCTTCTTTACACACGGTAAAGAAAGTCCACACTGGTCAGCGCCACGCCATGCTTCTTGTTTTTCTCTGCCCGCGCAGTCTGATGACATCACACACATGCGACAGTACCGTCGGGGAGGGGAGGGGTTGAGGAGTCAGGCATGAGGACAAACCACAACACACAGACCAACGGAAAAAACCAAGATTCCAAGTCTTTATTATTATCGGGTCGTTTTATCGGCTGATTTTTTAATTATCGGAATGATGTCATAATTGCCAAAATTAACCGATAATTATGGGACGCCGATATTATCGTGCATCCCTAGTAGTTTCACACACATACGATAAATAATACATACATACACAATAATGAAGTATTGCAGAGGAGTCAGATACGAGCACAAACCACAACACACAGACCAACAGTAAAAACCAAGATTCCAAGTCTTTGTTATTTTCATGCATCCCTAATTTCAGAGAAGTTCAACGTATTTTGGACAATTTTTGGCTCATTTTGGACATTTTTTTTGACAAACACAGCTGATAACACATCCAGGCTACCAGTGATTGTTTCAGACTCTGTGTTATAGACATGAAACCGCTGCAGTTTTACCATTCAAACTATGATACATCCCATAATACTGATGCTCATAGTTGGCTATAGAGAAAATGAACAGACACAAGATTTATTGTTTTAGACTGTGACACCTGGACGGATGTAAAACTGATCTGGTTTCAGTTTTTAACAGAGCTCTAATGTGTCTTTCTGCTGGACTGATGAAGTTATGAGGCTCAGAAATGATGGAAAAAACCCAAATTTTGCTCATTCAAGGGCCTGTAATTCTAAAATATCCATAGTATGACTATGAAGCCTTATTAAATAAAGTAACGGTGGATAAAGAACTGTCTGATTCTGAGGATTTCAAGGGGAACGTTTATTCAGAGGTCTTGGGTTTTGACTCTAATCTTCATGCAGGTGGAAAAAACACAGTTTCTAATGTCTATAAATGACCTGAAGAGTTCAGGGATACTGTGTTCTGACGAGGTTACAAGCAACGTCGGAGTTAAAGTGATAAAATGTCTGATTTATTTACCCTGAACCGAGGATCCTCCCTGACCTCTATTGATTGTAGATGGTTCAGGTTAAAGGAAAGGTTCTGCGTCACAACCGGCACTCGGTTTTTCTATTCATAGTATGAAGGGAAACCTTGTATGGCTTCATGAAATATATTAAAGATGTCGTACAAAAGTGGTGTGAAGCATTGATTGATTTTTCATCAGTCATTTACTTTTAGTCTGTTTTTATCGTCTGTTTAACTCTAAATCTCATTTAAATGCATCTTTTTTTGTTTCTTTGCTTTTCCCTTTTTAAATGACTTTGGAATCGTCCCTGCAGCTCGACACAAAAAAACACTATTTTCTTTCATGCTGATGGACTTTACGATAATTATTCCGTCCAAATAAGATCACAAATACGACCAAAGCAGCAAATAAAGCAACGCCATGGAAGCAGAAAACAGGAAAGGCCCACGATATGAGCTCTTATGAACACAAACCAGTGTGAAACAAAAAGAAACTTAATTCCTAAAAGAGAAACTGCAATCTTTGATTTTCCCAGTGACATTACACCTTGAAAACAGCTTAGAGTTCAGGTTGACCTTGTAAAATGTCATTACTACCAAAAGATCAACACATTCTTCCCTCAAAATGTGACTAAATTAAACAAAAGGACCATATTTAGCTCTTTACAGGGTGACGTGAGGATATTTTATGACTGTAAAGTACTTCAGAGGTGAAATTCAAACATAAGGAACGAGCTCAGTGAAGCTGACCCCCCACCCACACAAAAAATCCAAGCAAACAGGCTGAGTGGTTAGTGCTTCGTTTGTGCTGATTTGTGCTGTTAAAATTTTCGTTTGTGCCGTTATAATTTTTGAGATATTAAAGATTATTTTTTAGGTCATTCAGAGGTCATCATCCCCCAAGCTTGCTCCAAAATGAACCAGACCGGTCTACTTTTTTAGTGCTTCGTTTGTGCTGATTTGTGCCGTTAAAATTTTCGTTTGTGCTGCTGTACTTTCTGAGATATTACAAGTCTTATTTACAGACGATCACATGACCCAAGTTGATGACGTCTGTGGTCTGCACCGTAGACATCAAAGCCACCGTCTGTGACAATGGCTTTCTATGGCTTCCACCAGCTGAAAGTATTACTTGTTCAGTTTTGAAAATGTTAGCGATACCATGTTAGCTATGCCATGTGTTAACTTGGTATTTTAAATAAAACCTCAGTATTTTACAAGTGCACTTACCGTGTCTAGAAATCTGTAAATTGCTGTGGAATTTCAGGTTAACCGCAGTCAACAGCAATTCACAGGTAGCACAAACAACTAGTGAGAATTGTCAGGAATTGTCATGGGCCGCTGATCTGCCAGACCCCAGCATGGGTGAGCTCTACAAATGCAAATGTGTTGGTAGGTGTGGAGGGGGGGTGGTTGACTTTTCACAGTTGAATTGTTTTGTTTTTTTTTAAGAGAAAGAGGACACACAACCAAAACTATACAGTTTACACTTTATTTGAATCAAGTTTCTTACAGCTTATAAAAGTAAAATCAAACTGAATCACAGGCACTTAAAACATTGTCACAATCCTAAATCTCAAACACCATGCAGAGCATCATGACTACAGTCACCTTTTTTCTTATGTTGCTTAACCGTGCAGTGGATGTGTTTACCACACATCTTCCAGGAATGCTCTCAACAGGGAGCAATTAAATGTATATTATTTATTAACATAAAAATACATTTTACCTTTTTTTTTAAACCAAATGTTATTGAACAAATGTACACACAAAGGCACAAAATCAAGAAGACATTCCAGCAATAGCACAGGTTGAACATCCTCAGATGTTATTACATTAGTTATTATACACGTTATATACATTAACACGTTATAAACAGATCACAGACGCCATCAATTCGGGTCAAGGCATTTGCAGGCAGCAGGTGGTGAAAGCCATTGTGACAGACGGTGGCTTTGATGTCTACGGCGCAGACCACAGACGTCATCAACTTGGGTCATGTGATCGACTATAAATAAAACTTGTAATATCTCAGAAAGTACAGCAGCACAAACGAAAATTTTAACGGCACAAATCAGCACAAACGAAGCACTAAAAAAGTAGACCGGTCTGGTTCATTTTGGAGCAAGCTGGGGGGATGATGACCTAAAAAATAATCTTTAATATCTCAGAAATTATAACAGCACAAACGAAAAATTTAACGGCACAAATCAGCACAAACGAAGCACTAACCACTCAGCCTGTTTGCTTGGATTTTTTGTGTGGGTGGGGGGTCAGCCTCACTGAGCTCAAGGAACTCCATTAAAAGCAACTGTACTAGAGTTAGCTAGTAGCTAATTAGCATCAGGTGTCCCTGGGTGGCTAGAGCCATAAATAATAGTCTTGACAGTTCTGAAAAATACAAGATACAGAACATTTGGCTACTCCTCATAATGTGCAATATTAGATTTTAAAAGTGAAGGCAGTGACATTACACCTGGAAAACAGCTCAGAGGTCATGGGGTTAAATTTCCTGAGTGCAAGATGTCATCCATATCTACAAAAATCAATACTTTTCCCCTATAAATGTGAGCAAATTGAATACTGGGTGCCATATTTAGCTCCACACGAGGTGACATGAGGATATCTTATGACTGTACAGAAATTCAAACACAAGGAACTCAATTAAAGGTAACTGTAGTAGAGTTAGCTAGTAGCTAACTAGCATCAATTGTTCCTGGGTGGCTAGAAAAAAAGAGAATAATAAATAGTCTACACTGTTCTGAAATAAACAAGGTGCAGCAGGATAAGATCTTAAAAGTAAAGGTAGCGACATTACACCTTGAAAACTGCTTAAAGTTCATACGTCTAAACGTCCTGAGTACAAGATGTCATCAGTATTGACAAAAATCTACACTTTTTTCTCACAAAACGTGACTAAATTAAATAAAAACCACCAGTTTTAGCTCTTTACAAGGTGACATGAGGATATCTTATGACTGTAAAGTACTTCGGAGTTGAAATTTCAACACAAAGAACCCAATTAAGGGTAACTGTAGTAGAGTTAGCTTGTTGCTAATTAGCATCAGTTGTTCTTGCGCAGGTCGAGCAATAAATAATAGTCTTGACAGTTCTGAAAAATACAAGATACAGAACATTTGGCTAGTCCTTAAAATGAACAACATGAACAAACAGTAGCGACATTACATTGGTAAACAGCTTAGAGGTCATGGGGTTAAATTTCCTGAGTGAAAGATGTCATCCGTATCTATAAAAATCAACACTTTTCCCCACAAAATGTGATTAAATTAAACGAAAAGCATCATATTTAGCTGCTCACAGGGTGACATGAGGATATCTTGTGACTGTAAAGTACTTCGGAGGTGAAATTGCAACACAAAGAACCCAATTAAGGGTAACTGTAGTAGAGTTAGCTTGTTGCTAATTAGCATCAGTTGTCGTCCTGAGTGCAAGATGTCATCAGTATCTACCAAAATCAATACTTTCCCCCTATAAATGTGAGCAAATTGAATACAATATTTAGCTCTTTACAAGGATACAGCATGTGTGGCTAGTCCTTAAAATGAGCAAAATATGATCGCTAAAGTAAAAGTGGCGACATTACACCTGGAAAATAGCTTAGCTTAGCTCATCAGTTACTGAAAAATCAATGCATTTTTCCTGCAAATTGAATACTGGGCGCCATATTTAGCTTCACACTGGGTGACGTGAGGATCAGAACCCCGACGTCGAACTCCGCTCAACTGGAAACCGATTCGACGCTAAAGACAACACGAGCTGATCAGTTATTCTGCGAACCGTCTCCGTCGTATCACACAAGTCTCATTTTCAGCTCGAACCGACCGACGCTGGTCCGGGAGCAGCTCCTGACTCAGCAGAGACTTTTACCTGAGTTTGATCTGCAGCTGAGCGGAAAGCACTAGTTAGCATTCATGTGCTCAGCTGCAGCCTCAGGACGGCGTAAATGAAAAGGACGAAGTCGGCAGCAAGAAACATGCAACAGGACATGTATGAACAAAAGAGACAATAAGACATAAAAGAAAGGATAAGGTGGATTTTTTTTTTTTGAAAGGGAAGGAAAATGACAGAGAAAATGAGAGTCGTTAAGGACGGGGAGAAGGAACACGATCATAATTCGGGCGAAGGCAAACCCGAACAAAAGGAGAGGACCGAGAGAAAACAAAGATGAGGAGAGACGTGGGAGGATAAGTGGAGGAGGAGATGTGAGAACAGAAGATGAGGCAGTGAAGGAGGAATAACAATGCGGAGGAGCGGAGATGGAAGCAGAGGAGAGGACTCTGCAAAGTGGAGAGGACGTACGAGTCGGTGGCTTCCTCTGCCGCCGAGATGAGAAGCTGGAGGCCGGGCGAGGAGGAAATTAAAAGAGAGTGTTGAAGGAGTGAACAGAGAACAGTGGAGGTGACAAAACGAAATGAAGAGGAGGAGGAGGAGGAGGAGGAGTGATGCTTTAGAGTCCAGAGTGTCCAATAATCAGCAGATGCAGCAGAGAAGAACCTCTGAAGGGCTTCACCTGGGCTGGAACTCAGGAAGAGGAGAAGACAGAAAGTCCTGCAGAGTGAAACGACCGAACACGTCGCTTCAACGGCGGTCGGTTTGAACGTAAAAACATCTGATCTGCTTTGTTTACGCGGCATCTTTAACTCAACAAGAGCAACAAAAATCAGCACAAAGAGCAGTCGATTTGTAAAAGAGAAGAAAATAGTTTAAAAAAAGAGCATGAGACTAAAGGACGATACACGCCACCAGATAACTTATTTATTTGTTTATTTTACTACGTCTTTTATTAATTTTACGATGTTTATCTGTTTGATTTTATTGTTTAATTTATAGCATTGTTTTAGATTTATGCACTTATTTGACTGTTTATTGCTTGTTGTTATATGGGAACGTTTGTTTTATTGTTTTTATGATTCTATGTGCAGCACTTTGGAGACGTTCTTGTTGTTTAAATGTGCTACACAAATAAAGAGGAGGGCTGCACAGTGGCTCGGTGGTTAGCAGCGTCGTCACAGCTAGAAGATCCCCGGTTCGCGTCCCGGTTAGGACGCCTGGGATCTTCCTGTGTGGAGTTTGCATGTTCTCCCTGTGCAGCGTGGGTTTTCTCCAGCTTCCTCCCACAGTCCAAAAACATGCTGAGGTTAACTGATGATTCCAAATTGTCCATAGGTGTGAATGAGAGTGTGTTTGGTTGTCTGTCTCTATGGCGACCTGTCCAGGGTGTCTCCTGTCTTCGCCTGAGTCAGCTGGGATAGACTCCACCCCTCCGTGACCCTACAGTGGATTAAGCGGTGTATAGATGATGGATGGATGAATAGAAAACATATTAACCGATTAAGGCAGAAGATGAGGGACATGCATGCCAGAAACTGCATTGTGGATTAGCTGTAGTACCTGGTTGTTCCACCAGGTGGAGCCTCTTATTGTTTATTGCCACAAACACGTACAAAGCAAAGTCGACTGAGGCGAAGGCGGCAGAGGATTAAACGGTGTATAGATGATGGATGGATGGATGGAAATAAAGTAGATTGGACTGGATAATCGGGTCGACTTTTGTCCAGATTTTCCCCTTACGATCAAAGCCAGCAAAGGCCCAATCGTGTCTGATTTTCCTGTGGTGTGGGGTGTTAAGAGTGATTTTGTCCGGTCCAATCCGCTTGGAAGGAGAGATCGTAAATAATGAACATGTTTAATATTTGTGACTAGATGTCCTGTAGTGTGTGGGGTTCTCCGAGAAGAGCCGAGCACTCAGTGTGTGACGTCACGTGTACCGGAACAAAAGCCAATCAAGACGCGAGCTGACTGACGGAAGAGGAAGTGAAAACATGTTGTGTGAGACTAGCCTCCAATCAGATGTCATGTATTATTGTAGATACAGTCGTCCCTCACCATATTGCAGTTCACTTCTCGTGGTCTCACTGTATCGTGGATTTTTAAATTGTATATTAAATCCGTAGCGTACAGCAGATGAGTAGACACACGTATGGAAAACTCAGCTACGGCTGCTTCCTCTTGAGCTAGTCAGTCTCTGATTGGTCGGCGGTGATGGAAGCCAGCCAGAACCTTTGGTCCCACACGGTGAGTGTTTACTGGAAATGACCGTCAGAGAACCGGTGACAGTCTGTAGGATTACCGTAACACCATCATCAGTTTCCAGGTAGGTAGGCAGCCGGACGTCCTCGGTGTGGGTGTGTTTAAAATACGGCAGAGTTTTTCACCAAGTGGGCGTTTCAAGTGGATCGCTGCGTCGCTAGTTCCATTATCGGACACGGCTGTAGAAGCTCCTCTAGATGGAAGGTTTAAGAGTGTAGGAAGGGTTTATAAGAGTGTAGGAAGGGTTTATAAGAGTGTGGGGAAGGTTAATAACAGTGTGGGGAGGGTTTATAAAGCCTTAATATATATATATATATATATATATATATATATATATATATATATATATATATATATAATAAATATAAGGCTGCTACTTTGTGGATTTCGTCTATCGCAGGGGGTTCTGGAACCAAACCCCCCATGATAGACGAGGGATCACTGTACTACAGAAGGTCTATAATCCCAAATGAGCAAGTTTAGTCCCATCAATTCAAATTTGTAGCTCCATCGTTATCACTACAGCATAAAATAACAAGGTTTAATGATTTCAATGGGGCAAATACTAGATTGTTGTGTAGATTTATAATTAATAGAGGCTAATGATGCTCTTTGTTTCTCTACAGCTCTAGAAAAATGAAAGAAGGGAGGATTTTAAAGGGAGAAAACTTGGAAATTAAACATACAAAGAGAAATGCACGAGTTTAGTCGATACTAGCAGGTAAATCTGTTTGTTGTCTTCTTAAACCTCAGCAGATGATTCCTCATGACTCTTCTATCCTTTTTAAACCCAACAGCATTCTCACATCGCCCTCTCGCTCTCATTTCCATGTTTCCTTCTTTACAGGCAGCGGAGCTTTCTTTTAAACATCTCCGTCTTCCTCCTGTCATCCCTCCATCAGCAGCATTGTTCTCTTTCTCCCTGACTGGACATCAATTATTCAGCGGGGATCAGGTGGCCTACTTACCGCTGACTGACACACACTCGGTGCAGAGACGCGCACCGACGCCGGGTCACGACGAGGTGAGGCAGCGAAGACGTGTCAGCGGCTGCACGGGAACCCACGACATCCGTGTGCTCGCAGACGTTCATGTTCACAGACGAAGGAAAATGAAAGCAGCTCCCGCATCGGCTGAGGAAATTCAAATATGAGCAGACGTGGTTTCAGTGAGGTCGAGGAATAAACTGGATCCGCTAATCTTGATGCTACCAGTGAAGCCGAGCTGTAAACTACTGTTAAAGGAGGCTTTCCGAGTTTCAAATTAAAGGCTCCGCATGTGCACAAAGGTCTTCTACTCTACCGCTAATTACACTGTTTTAAAGCTGGGTGGAGATTAACCCCAGCTACAGACTATTTCTCGGCATTTCCAGCTGAGAAAACATCCCAAAATCCAGTCATAGCATCGAGAATTCAAGGACAACTTGGAAAACTCCAGCCTGAGTTCAAAATCAAAGCTACACCACAGTAAACAACAGCCCTAAAGCAGTGAGTGCATTAATACTGGTGTCATCGAAACTGTTCTACAAGCTGTCGGCTGCAGCTCCACCAAATCTCACACAATGGAAATGATGCCCAACAATACTACGTCCATTGCAGTCACATTCCAAGTTAACTCACCTAAAATAAAAGCAGCACGGCTCAGAAACAGAGAACAGAGGAGGGAGTTGTTGGAAGATACATCCAGCATGGTGAAACATCTTTCTGGAGTTGATGAGAAGAGGAGAGAGAAAAAGTCTGTAGAGGCTGGAAACATGGAGATAGTTAAATATCTGTAGTATGTGGAGACAAAACTGAGACAAAGTGAGAAACGAAACAACAAAAATACACAAAATAGACATAAAACAGCACAAAATGACACAGAAAACAACAAACAAGAGACACAAAGAGACAAAATGTGACAAAGACACATTAAAATGACTAAAATGAGACACAGAATGATAAATTCTAGGGAAAATGAGACGCATAACGATAGAAATGAGACACCAAACGACAAAAACGAGACACAATGACACATACAGGATGCAAACGAAGACGGCAAGAGAGGCTGAAAGTCAAACCTACTGAGTCGATAAATAAATGCAGCACGGCTCAGAAACAGTGAACAGAGGAGGAAGTTGTTGGAAGATACATCCAGCATGGTGAAACATCTTTCAGAAGACAGAGAGAAAGTCTGTAGAGGCTGGAAACATGGAGATAGTTAAATATCTGTAGTATGTGGAGACAGCATTTGTTCCAGTGTTGGTAGCATCTGTGGACACTTGGAAAAAAGCTGATTATAGTTGTTTATTGCCATTTTTTTAATCTGTTAATGATTTATGGCTTACTGCACAGAAGACACTTCTGAGTTCTCTCTCCTTCTTCTTGTTTTTTCTGTTTCCACAGAGGTATATTGCAGTGAGAAATGAACCCTCAGCAAGATAAAAGATGTGACCGGAGCAAAGAACATGCCCAGAGACTGCTCGGAGTTCAGAAGGTTACACAAAGGCAGGAAAGCTCAAGCAAACTCTTAGGTGGAACCATTAAATGTTTGCATGAAAAATGACTGTGTTTTCATCCACTTCTACTAGGATATAATCAGAAAAAGTAAAGTGCAAACCAAATATGTAAGAGAAGAACCGCCTTGTAGCAAGAGATTGCTTCAGGAAGTTGCCTCAAAAGAGACGGCATCATAAATGGCGCCATGATGAACTTCAGCAAAATATACCTTCAGTGAAATAGTCATTAAATTCATCAATAAAAACATTAGGGGTGGGAATCGCAGGGTACCTCACGATACAATGCGATATGATGCGATACGATGTGATACGATGCGATACGATACGATGCAATACGATACGATGCAATACGATACGATACGATACAATGCGATGCGATGCGATGCGATACGGTACGATGCAATACGATACGATACGATGCGATACGATGCGATGCGATACGATGCGATGCGATACGATGCGATACAATGCAATACAATACGATGCGATGCAATACGATGCGATGTCATGCGATACGATGCGATACGATGCGATACAATACGATGCGATGTCATGCGATACGATGTCATGCGATACGATGCGATACAATACAAAACGATGCGATGCGATACAATGCAATACGATACAATGCGATGCAATATGATGCGATGTCATGCGATGTCATGCGATACGATACGATGCGATGCGATACGATGCGATACAATGCAATACGATACGATGCGATGCAATACGATGCGATGCGATACGATGCGATGCGATGTCATGCGATACGATACAATACGATGCGATATGATGCGATGTCATGCGATACGATGCGATGTCATGCGATACGATACAATACGATGCGATATGATGCGATGTCATGCGATACGATGCGATACAATACAAAACGATGCGATACGATGGGATGTCATGCGATACGATGCGATACAATACAAAACGATGCGATGCGATACGATGGGATGTCATGCGATACGATGCGATACGATGGGATGTCATGCGATACGATGTGATGTCATGCGATACGATACAATACCATGCAATACGATACAATACGATTCAATGCGATACGATGCGACGCGATACGATGCGATGCGATACGATACAATACCATGCGATGCGATACGATGTGATGCGATGCGATATGATGCGATGCGATACAATACGATGCGATGCGATGCGATACGATGCGATGCAATACGATACAATACGATACGATACGATGCGATATGATGCGATACGATACAATACGATGCGATGCGATGCGATACGATGCGATGCAATACGATACAATACGATACGATACGATACGATACGATACGATGCGATACGATGCGATACGATGCGATATGATGCGATACGATACAATACGATGCGATGTCATGCGATACGATACAATGCGATGCGATACGATGCAATGCGATACGATGCAATACGATACGATATGAGATACGATACACGGCTCACGATACCGATACTATCACGATACTGCGATAATCGATATATTGCAAGTCAATCACATAACGATACATCACCATATCTATGACTTGGATATATTCATACTTTGGTTCCAGGGTGTGTGGCATTTTTAGAAACCCTTTCACTTTAACTTTATTGTCCCCTGAGGGAAATTTGCTTTGCAGGCGGGTAAAAAACATAAAAACATGGGAACACAACCACATAGATTCAAGAACAACACAATAAACCATGAAGGACAACTGAAGGCAGGACCAACATTGCATATCAGAACTATTCACTTTTTAAAAACTTTTTTAAACCACACTGTACGGGTGGAGGTCTTTCAAATGAACCCAGTGATGGACGTTGTAATGCTGGCGGCCATATTTGCTTTAAACGTTGTGCTAACGGCTGCAGGCTGACTTGAAACGTTGCTGCATCTTAGCCAGGAGTTCAGAATGGTGGCGTTGCAGGTGGGTTTGCATGTTGGTGGTGTTTCCTGTGTGCTTTACTTTAGCGAGGCAGTTCTTGCATATGTCATAGTCTTTGTCCAGTTGCTTGTTCCCTCAATGAAAGCCCAAATGGGGCGTCTCTTACGGTAGCGTTGCTGTCCTCCATTATACCTGTACAAACTCTTCTTCCAATTCATTTTCGCTCCAGTCTCCCTCATTCATGTGATAAACGCCACCTTGTGGAGACATTAAGTAGTGACGCTGGGGAAATGGCAGCTGGCAGGGTTTAGAGCGCCTTATTAAAGTGCCTTATTATATTAATTAAAGTATGGATATTTGTCTCCAGCGTATCGATATTCATTTGGCACGATGAGGGACGATGATATAGCGCTGTATCGATATTTTGTCCCACCCCTAATAAAAATCGTTATTGTTGGCAGCCATGATTTCTAGCAGTTTATTACTAAATAAAACCGGATATTTGCCAGGTTTTCTGTCCTACATTCTATAGAAAAGTATGCTGCTGTTTATGTACATGAGCTGGATGAACTAAACTGCAGCATCGTAGCATAAATTCTACATGCTTCAGGGGTTTTTCTTTCACTCTACTGCAGACAAAGCAGTCGGTGCAACAAACGTCGACTGGCCAAGCGTTAACATTCTGTATGTGGTGTGTATACAAATGCTTTCACTGCAGTCGAGCAGAAAGGCCTCTCATCTGAAGGACGAGGTGTTTCTGACAGGTGATAATGGAAGTGAATGTATGGCTGATAACTTCTGTTCTCTCCTCCTCCAGCCCACTTCATCGCTCGCTGTCTGTCTCGACGTCCGTTCGCATCATTACGTTACGTAACGAAACAAGCTGCCGGTGCAATCGACGAGAAGAGGCTTCACATTTAGAACATTCTGTACTGGGAAGTCCAGACGCAGAAAATGCTCAGTATTTGGACTAAAGCTTCTTCTTCTGGTGATGTTTGGGTCGACCACTGCTGTCCATGAATGAAATACTTATTTCCGTAATGGCTGTCAGCGCAGACAAAGGTAAAAGTCTCTGGTAATTACAGTCGGAGGTCAAAGTACTCACAACACGGCGGAAACTAAAAGCTGGATTCACTCGTAATGGTTCCAAATGGATCCGCAAACATAATCGATCCGAAGCAGAAGCACTGTGAAGACGGAGCTGCTCGAAAAAAACACAGCGAAGGAGTAAAACGATCAAAAACAACACGGCAAGTTCATAGTTTGCTGTCTTCATAGAAAAAATACAGAAAACGGACTCCATATGTTCTACAGCATCTCCTGAATAAACCTCATTTCACTTGTTTAATCACATTTTCTAGTAAAGTCGATCTGTCCGGAGGAAATCTGAATTATTTAGATTGTTTTAGTATCTTCAGAAAAGTAAAAATAAACAAGCTTTAAAAGGCTTTAAAAGGTAGCACCATGTAAATAATTCAACAGCTGTACTTATATCAGTCAGACTGTAATATATGAGTCAGATCAATACTATTATATGGGTGTATACGTTGTCTGACTGTGATATATCTATACATAGAGGGCCGAAAGAAAGCATCCACCTTCATTGGAAGTTGTCCTCTTTAAATGCTTTTCAACACTGAATCATGACAAGTTTAATTTGGCTTTTTTGACAAGAATTTACAAAAAGACTTTTTCATGTCAAAGTGAAAAAAGATTTCTACAAAGTACTTCACGAAAAAATACAATTTTAAATAACTGACTGCATCAGTATCACCCCCTCTAAGTCAGTATGTAGCTGATGCACCTTTGGCTGTAGGTCCAGCATTAACCCTGTGTTGGTCTCAATCAGCTTCAACATCTGGACGCTGCAATTTTACCTCATTCTTCTTTGGAAAACTGCTCAGACTCTGTCAGGTTACACAGAGACCACGACCGAACAGAACTTCTTAAGTCCAGACACAAATTCAAACAGAAACAAGTCTCAGTTCTCTATCAGACTGCATCAGATTGTCCTCCAGGATTTTTCTATTCTTTGCAGCATTCGTTTGACCCTCTACTGTTGCAAGCCTTCCAGGACCTGCTGCCGAGAGGAATCCTCACATCATGATGCTGCTGCCACCGTGCTTCACATCATGATGCTGCCACTACCATGCTTCATGTCATGATGCTGCCACCACCATGCTTCATATCATGATGCTGCCACCGTCATGCTTCACATCATGATGCTGCCACTACCATGCTTCATATCATGATGCTGCCACTACCATGCTTCACATCATAAAGCTGCCACCACCATGCTTCATATCATGATGCTGCCACTACCATGCTTCATGTCATGATGCTGCCACCACCATGCTTCATATCATGATGCTGCCACCGCCATGTTTCACATCATGATGCTGCCACCACCATGCTTCACATCATGATGCTGCCACTGCCATGTTTCACATCATGATGCTGCCACCGCCATGTTTCACATCATGATGCTGCCACTACCATTGTTCATGTCATGATGCTGCCACCACCATGCTTCACAGTGGGGATGTTGTGTTTCCAGTTGACTTCAAAGTCTCCCACGTGTCTTCTGGTGACTCTAGTCCAGATTTAATGTGAGCTTTTTCTCAACAGTGTCTTTCTCTTTGTCTCCATGAAGCTTTGACTGGTGAAGAACAGACAACAGTTGTATGAACAGTTTCTTCCATCTCATTGTAACTCCCTCAGAGGAGTCATAGGAGTCTCAGTGGCCTCCCTCACTCGTCTCTTTCTTGCTTAGTCACTCAGTTTTTGAGGACGTCCTGCTCTAGTCAGATTTACACATGTTCCATATTCCTTCTATCCCTTAATAATGGACTTAACTGGACTCCAAGAGATATTCAGTAACTTGGAAATTTTCCTGTATCATCTCCTGACTGATGGTTTTCAATGACGTTTTCTCAAAGTTTTTTGAAGTGTTCTTTAGTCTTCATGCTGTAGTTATATCCAGGAGTACTGATCCTCCAGTGACTGGACCTTCCAGATACAGGTGTCTTTATACTACAATCACTGAGACACATTCGCTGACCTCATATGACCTCACGCAATCAGAAAGTTGAGCAAGTTTTTGAGTACTATCAAGATCAAGTTTAACAGAAGTATCAAAGTAAAAATTGTCTTCTTGCAGGAAAAAAATGCCTGTCAGTGTCTTACTATGATATATTATGTTTTATCATCAGTACTGCTGCTGCATTAATGCTAATATTGCATTTTACCGCTGTAGATGTTTAAGGTTTAGCCAGTTTTAACTACTTTACATGCTGTTCGATACATTAATCTACAGAAATGCATCATATTTTCTCATGAGCTGAGGAAAACAGCCTTATTTTCAGCTTTATGACATTTCCCTGCTAATCCTAGGAGCATTATTAAAAGTTTATTTAGCTTAAGGAGGAGGAGAACATTCTCAACCCACAAAGGAACACTTAATCCTTCAGTTTATCGCAAACATTCGAAATCACCACAGGTGGAGATAAGCCGTGTATGAAAAGTTATAATCTGAAAAGCAATAAAAGTTGTCAGATAAGTGTGGAGGAGTAAAAGGTGCAACGTTCACCTCTGAGATGTAGTGGAATGAGAGAATAAGGTGTCCTGAAATGGAAATACTCAAGTAAAGTACCTCCAATGTGTACTGAAGTGCAGTTGTTGAGTAAACATCCCGAGTTAAATTCCACAGCTGTAGATAAGCTGTCACATCACTCATTTTTGACCAAATAAGCCACCGTACTGTAGCTTGCCTTTTGAGAATCTGCAAAAGCATGTGTTCAGTACTCTGTGTAACTGGCCTGAATGAACACCTCTGATGTGACAGCATGCGTGTCTCGCTGCAGTTTGAATGAGATAAAGAAGAACAGACTGCGGGGTGGCATGGCTTTTTAATTCTGCGGACCTTCATCCATCATTCCACGTCGACGCCTTTGATAGAATAAAGGCTTCGGTGTGTGCATGCGTCAGTCTCTCTGCATTTAGAGAAAATAAATAAATAATTAACAGGACCGCCGCCTGAACGTGGATCAGGTCTGTCAGTTGAATGAGCAGGTGCTACAGCTTCAGTAATAAAAAAAGGCAGCTCTACGCACTTTGATAAAATCCAGAACGTGGTGAATAAACAGGAAACTAATTAACTTAAAGTATGTTCAGTGTGAATGTGACGGCTTGAATCTGTAATTTGTAGACTTATACGTGTATGAAAGGCTTTTCTGCCTCTTGTGAATGTTTTCTTTTCCTTCAAACTTCGCACACATCAAGAGATTCACTATAAATAGACAGATTGCATCAGGTTGTCCTCCAAGACTTCCATATTCTTTGTTGCATTTATTTTACCCTCTACCTTCACAAGCCTTCCAGGGTTCGTTGCAGAGAAGAAGCATCCACGCATCATGATGCTGCCACCACCGTGCTTCACATCATGATGCTGCCACCACCATGCTTCACATCATGATGCTGCCACTCCCATGCTTCACATCATGATGCTGCCACTGCCATGCTTCACGTCATGATGCTGCCACCGCCATGCTTCACATCATGATGCTGCCACCGCCATGCTTCACGTCATGATGCTGCCTCCAACATGCTTCACATCATGATGCTGCCACCACCATGCTTCACGTCATGATTCTGCCACCACCATGCTTCACGTCATGATTCTGCCACCACCATGCTTCACGTCATGATGCTGCCACCGCCATGCTTCACATCATGATGCTGCCACCGCCATGCTTCACGTCATGATGCTGCCTCCAACATGCTTCACATCATGATGCTGCCAACACCCTGCTTCACATCATGATGCTGCCACCACCATGCTTCACGACATGATTCTGCCACCACCATGCTTCACGTCATGATGCTGCCACCACCATGCTTCACATCATGATGCTGCCACCACCATGCTTCACATCATGATGCTGCCACCACCATGCTTCACGTCATGATTCTGACACCGCCATGCTTCACGTCATGATGCTGCCACCGCCATGCTTCACATCATGATGCTGCCACCGCCATGCTTTACGTCATGATGCTGCCACCACCATGCTTCACAACATGATGCTGCCACCACCATGCTTCACAACATGATGCTGCCACCACCGTGCTTCACGTCATGATGCTGCCACTGCCATGCTTCCCACTGGAGATGGTGTGTTTGTGATGATGTGCAGTGTTTGGTGTCGGCCAAGCATAGCATCTCATCCAGTGACCAAGTCCAATCCAATGACCTTCTTCCAGTTGACTTCAGGGTCTCCATCATGTGTTCTGGGGAACTCTAGTCCAGATTTAATGTGAACTTTGTTCAACAGTGTCTTTCTCTTTGTCTCCCGTAAAGCTTTGACTGATGAAGAACAGCATACAGTTGTTGCATGAACAGCCTCTCCCATCTCTGAATCTTGTAATTCTCTTGCAGAAGTCATAGGTGTCTTGGTGGCCTCTCTCAAGAATCTATTTCTTTTAACTCAGGGGTGTCCAATCCTGGTCCTCGAGGGCCACTATCCTTCATGTTTTAGCTGTTTTCCTCTTTCAACACACCTGATTCAGATGATCAGCTCATCATCAAGCTCTGCAGAAGCGTGATAACGATCCTGATCATTTGAATCAGGTGTGTCGGAAGAGGGAAACACCTAAAACATGCACCTGTTGTAACTCCTTCAGAGGAGTCATAGGTGTCCTGGTGCCCTCCCCTCACAAATTTTTGAAGACAACTTTCTCCAGGCAGTGTTGAATCAGCAGGTGCTACAGATTAATAAGAGAAGGCAGTTCCTTGCACTTAAATTTCAAAACATAGCAAACAATAGTAAACATACCAACTTAATTGTGTTCAGTTTAAGTGTGAAGGCTTGACTTTGCGATGCGTAGATTTATACACGCATAAAAGGCTTTTCTGCCTCTTGCGAATGTTTTCTTTACCTTCAAACTTTGCACACGTCGAGAGCCTTTATTCTTAGATTCACTGTAAATATACAAACACTTTAACTTGCACTTTGACAAATGCAGCTTCCATTCTGTCTTGTCTCCACTACAGAGAGCTCACCTTCAGAAACCTGGCAGCTTCCCTCACATCACAGCTTTTACTTCTCCCCCGAACTGCCACAAAGAGCTTCTCCGCCCACTCCAGAGCCTCCCTCTCACTTTATAGATGCATTTGAAGAGGCTGACAGCAGTGAGATCATTAGGAAGATGCACTTACAGGCTTCAAATGTGAAATTCTCAGGTTGAGACACTTTATCCTCTTTAATGTACTTATTTAAACAAAGAGGAGGTTGTAATTATCCTTAAAGGCATACTTCAGGTCTTCCGGGAGTTAAAACGCTCTGTCTAATCTATTTATTTCACCTGATGAAGCACTCAGCTCCCTGGTATTTCTCAAACTATTTGTCTTTAACAATGTTCTAGTGTCAAAATGTCAACAGCCATTTGAAAAGACTGTTTTTGTGTCGTGTTTGTCTCACGAAGGTCTACAGTGTCAAAAGCAACCAGCGGCAGGTACTCTCTTAACAACAACGCTGCTGTTTTTTTCACAGAAATGATGGTCAGAACTTAAGAAATACATGATGCATTGTAGTTAATCTGAATTCTGCTTGAAGGGGAGGACAGGCCAAGTCAAATGTATTTATAAAGCACATTTAAAGCAACAGGAGTTGAACCAAAGCTGCACAATTATAAAAAAAAACAACCCGTAAGTTATAAATACAATGACTGAAAGACAAATCTGAATAAAAGCACCATAAAATATAAAAAATAAGAGATACAATACAATAAGGGATGTATTTAATGCCAAACAGAAGAGGCAGGTCTTTAGTAGTGGCTTAAAAGTCTGATTACTTTGCGCATGAAGTTGTAAACAACATCTATTTTCTGCATCTATCTCAGAACATCTCACAATATCTGTTTGGCTCTAACTGGGGTATAAAATTTTAAGAGTTCTGATAAACAAGGTGGCAAAAACCCATTTAAACCCATAAAAACGAACAATAAAATCTTAAAAATCAATCCTGAAACAGACAGGAAGCCAGGGAAGGGAAGACGGCGCCGGTGTGTCATGATCACGTCTTTAGTCTCAACTGAAAAATGCTGATCCGACCACTGAGCTGATCCGTCTGCAGAATTTAAAGCAGCTGTCAAAAATCACACTGAGGTTTTTACACAAAAGATCGATTATACAAAACCAAAGGGCCGAGAGTGTCGCCAGGGTCGTCCAAAATATCCGGTCTGACAAACATCTCAGTCCTATTTTTATCCAGACTGAGAGTTTTGAGTCTTGTCTTTTAGTTTTCAGTGATAGATAGAGTAGTGTATCATCTGCAAAACAGTGAAAAGCAAAATTATGTTTCCCAAATATGGATCCCCCTATAATATAGGCCACATATATAATGAAAACAGGAAAGGCCCCAAAATGGAGCCTTGAGGGACCCCACTCAAGCTTTGCATGGACTTTACCGTTGATGCTAACACATGGTTCGAGATGAGGTATAATTATAGGACTACTTTGTCCAAAACCTTTGGACAGAAAAGGCAACTTTGCAATCCGCTTGATTGAAAACAGGAAGGGCCCCAAAATGGAGCCTTGAGGGACCCCACTCAAGCTTTGTATTGACTTCACCGTTGATGCCAACACATGGTTCGAGATGAGATATAATTATAGGACTACTTTCTCCAAAACTTTCTCCAAAAAGGCAACTTTAAAATCCGCTTGAAAGTTAAATTCTTTATGTGCTGGTACAAAGTCGTACCAACGCATATTTAAAGGTAGCTGTGACACAAGAAGTGCTTATGAATGCAAGAATACTTGACCCAACATTATAAAAAACTTCGAGCACTGAAGATGCGTCAACTAAATACAAAGCTTCCCTGGAACCTGTAATAGCAGCATGTGCAGAGTGTTTTCTTTATCGCACAATTGTGTGTGACGGCATCCGCTTGTTGTTTGTTGTTGTTTGCTGGATATGCAACCTGGAGTAGCAGAATTATGTGTCTAAAAAACAGTTTTTACAGAATAAATCAAGAGATAGATGATGAGAAACCTGGATATGTTATAGTAATGATGTAAACTTGGATGTGAATAAAGGTTTTCTATTGTGATGAAACTTGGACAGGAGTTAAACTTCACTGATTACCGATTAAGAAGTCTGTATTTTTGTTAAACTCTCATCCCTCTCTCTGTATTTTCGCAGTAATCCTCCCTCCCGTCTGGTCTGCTGCTTCAGTCAAAGGTCCGCCGGTACAACAATGGATCCCTGGTGTTTTATGGGAATGCTTAGGGCCGAGGCTCGCTGTAAATTTCGACGCCGGGGAACTTAGGCTGGCAGAAACCCTGTCTCTGACACCCAGTTTAATGGTCCAGCGGGCGCATCAACCCCGCTGATCGATCTCAGTCCTTCTTTCGGCGCTCTTTCTCCATCCTTCTTTAACCTCTGTCATTCATAAGTCATACTGGACTTTATGTCTTAAAGGCACCGCGGTGAAATAACCAACTGACCTCTGCAAAAGCTGAGACTCTGAGTTTTTTTAACGTCTCTTTCTGCCCTCCACACCTCTGCCTTTTGCTCTCCTGCTCAGCGTCCAGTCATGAGCTCACCGTTGACCAGAAAAACAGGACCTAATCACTAAAATCGCCCACCGAAGGCTCAAAAACTTGCATTTTCTTGGCACTCCCCTGCACACGGTTGCCAATTCCCGCTCTACATCCTTGCTCCATCTGTCTTTTCCACCCCTCGGTCTTTTCCCCCTCTTTCTCAGATTCTTTCCAACCCCTCCCTATCAGCTCTTTTCTGCCAGCGTCATCCTGTCTTTGTCCCCCCTCCATTCCAGTAAAGGGGAACATTCCAGCCAAAGCAGAGGCGACAAAGGCCTTGTGTTGGAAAAGGCCACTTCAACAAGACTGAGCATTGTTCAAGTTTCCAGTAGCACTCGAGCCGGCTGAAATACAGACGCCAATAAAAGCCAAGTGGGCAAAACAGGACTGTGATTGATGCATGATGGAGTGTCGGTGCAGAGGCCGCTCGGAAAAGATGCGGGCGTTTTGTTATGTCGTTGTTTTCTCACATTTCACACAGTTCACATTCCTTGTTTTAACCCTGAATGAATCCTGTTAGACTGCAGAAAAAGGTGGTGCCAGTGAATGAGCTGTGAAACTGGGTCACAAACATTTTATTTCAGTGCTAACTAGAAGAATTAACAAATTTCAAGTGTGTTTACCCTCCTAATGCACTCACAAGCCACCGCCGTCGATCGTCTGCATTAACATCGGCAGCAGGTGGACGATAATCACCTGCATGCCAAGTGTCACGTCTGTAACGGTAGAAATACCATCATATAAATATTTATGCTGCCTGTAGCCTCCCAGCAGGTGGGTCCTACAGGAGAGGTTGTATGTACACAAACATGTGACTGAAATAACCTAGCAAGTTATTTCTATCATTGTTTAGCATAACATGGACTACCTGAATATGAATGTTGCAGTGATTTAGGATAGCCTCAGAATTAAGGGCTTTAAAGACGTCATAGAGTTAAGAAGAGTACATTTAATTGGGGTGGTCCGATCCGATCTCGGCAATTTTTAACTGATTGGTATCGGCAGAAACCTGAGCCACCTCCTTATTTTAAATAAATTCTGTAACGTTCACGTAAATCAATAGTTAGCCATGGGTCAATGGACTCTTGATATTTGCCACAAAGGAAGCTGTGGGATATAGATTCAGTGTCCAATCAATCCTGGCTCGTCATAACAACATGATTTCTTCTTGGAGGTCATTCAGCGTCACTGAAGTCTTTGTCATGGTGCCCCTTTGCTAGCTAAAAACCCACAATACTACTTGCCAACATGAACTGTCTGTCATCTCAATGGCGCCTCCTCTGGTCTCTACAGTATTAAACAATAAGAGACTCCACCTGGTGGAACAACCAGGTACTACAGCTAGTCTACAGTACATTTTCTGACATGCATGTAGAGAATATAGGTTTTATTTTGGAGCTTGTGCAGTCATGGTACACTTTAGCCTCTCCACACTACATTTCAGACCCTACTACAGCTTTATAACAAGGTTTATGACCACCTGTGCTACATTAAGGAAGAGCCACTGGGACATAGCAACACTGTCCTAGTCGATTCTGGCTCGTCTCTACAAAATGGTTTCTGCTTGGAGGTCATTAAGCGTCACATAAGTCTTTGTCATGGTGCCCCTTTGCTAGCTAAAAACCCACAATACTCACTACTTGCCAACTTGAACAGCTAGTAGTCTGAGTGATGCATCCTCTGGTCTCTACAGTATTAAACAGTAAGAGGCTCCACCTGGTGGCACAACCAGGTACTACAGCTTATCTACAGTACATTTTCTGACAAGCAGGTAGAAAATATAGGTTTTCTTTTGGCACTTGTGCAGCCATGGCACATTTTAGCCTCTCCACACTACTTTTCAGACCATACTGCTGCTTTACAACAAGGTTTACGATCTCCTACGCTACATTAAGGAACAGTAACTGGGATATAGCAACACTGTCTTAGTCGATTCTGGCTTGTCTCAACAAAATGGTTTCTGACTGGAGGTCATTAAGCGTCACAGCAGTCTTTGTCATGGTATCCCTTTACTAGCTAAAAACCCACAATGCTCACTACTTGCCAACTTGAACAGCTCGTAGTAGTAGAAGTAAGGAACAGGCACTGGGACATAGCAACACTGTCCTAGTCGATCCCGACTTTTCTTAACAACATGATTTCTGCCTGGGGGTCATTACATGTCACAGCAGTCTTTGTCATGGTGCCCCTTTACTAGCTAAATCCCCACAATGCTCTCTGCTTGCCAACTTATAGTCTGAGTGACGCCTCCGCCGGTTGCTACAGTATTAAACAGTAAGAGGCTCCACCTGGTGAAACAACAAGGTACTACAGCTAATCTATAATATATTTTTGCATTTTGTTTGGCGCTTGTGGAGCCACAGTACACTCTACTCTCTCTACACTACATTTCCGACATTACAGGAGCTTTACAACAGGATTTGTGACGACCTAGGCAACATTAAGGAACAGCTTGGATGCAAATCAGCTATCAACACAGCACTGAATTGATTCCATTAACTTACTGCACTTAAAATATGTATAATCTAGGAAAAATAGCATCAGATTGGGACTGAAATCACTCAGATTGGACCAGGGAGAAAAATAAACTTTATCAAGACGCCCCTACATTTGATATATTGGGTCAATTGCATTAAGAAGAAGTGCTACTGTTGAAAATCCAGGTTTAATGTGTGAGTTAGAGAGAGGCTGGGCTGATGCAGGGTGTGTGTGGGTGCTGTTTGTTTTGGGATTAATGATTATCCATATAAATTACAGACATCTGTTTGGAGGTGTCACTGTTTAAGTATGCAGCCTCATGCCTCTCTGGGACGTGTTTGTGGGAGAGTCGGGAGTCGGGGGAGGCCATAATGACCTCATTTCCAGCTGAAATATATGCAGGCCCGGCGCCACCACATAAACCTCCAAATAAACCTTATAAACTACGGCACACGGCCCGTTACCTTGAAACACACACCGTAAACACCATCCAAACACACACATGGCATCTGCAGAGACACACCTGCAAATGCTGTAAATGGAAATATATCCCCGGCATGAGAACAGTTGCAGGTTATTTATGAGAGATCGCACTCAGTCGCCGTCCTTCCAGCTCTCAGTAAACAGGCGATAAAGGCAGCAGTGCAGACAGGTTGATAGAAGTCGTCTTAGTCACAGCTGCTCTTTAAATTTAACTGGATGTTAATAGAAGAGCCGCCGCTGAATCCTCTGCTCCGTCTAGAAACTTTCTCCGACGCTCACGCGGATTTGTGTTCATTAAAAAGTGGTTTTAGTCGCTCTTATTCTGTTCCAATCGGTGCAACACTGAGGCTGGATATCGATGCTGATCTCCCAGTTTCGATCCACGAAAACCAGAACTGACAGTCAGACATTAATAATTGCAAAAGCTATGATGAGGGAAAAGTTTACAGACACTAGGGCCGTGTGATATTGGAAAAAAAGGACATTACAATCTTTAGTTTTCTAAAATCCTAACTGTGACATGAATAAATGCTGGTATTTTCAGCAGATGAATGCTTGAACAACCCTATTTGGAAGGAATTCATAATTTTAGGATGATTCTGTAGGTGAGAAAATCTGTTTTAGCAATTAAAAATAATTATAAAACAGCTGAAAAGGGCAGTTTGGAAGCTTTTTTTATGGTGCAACACTGGCGAGAGGATCACGTATAGTTTTTTGCTTTGGGTGGTGTTCAGATCTGACTTTGTGAGAACCTGGTTTTAGTCGACGTCATCCTCTCTGTAGCTGAAATATTTCTATAAAATCTTCCCTTTCAGTGTCTTTCTCTTGTGCCTGCATGTCAACAAACTCTGTGTTTTAAATAAAGCTAGAAAAACTCAGCTGATCTACATTAAAATACGTTCTATCAGACTGACTTTGCTTGTAGGTTTGTTTTGTAAATTGAGAACTGTGTAAGTTTTCTTCCTGAATCAAGCAGCAAAACAACGTTGTAGCATGAAGTGATTGAGTTCATTTGTTGTACAGCAGTCTCTCGCCATATCGCGGTTCACTTTTCGTGGTCTTTCTGTATCGTGGATTTTTAAATTGTATATAAATACGTAGCGTACAGCAGATGAGTAGACCCACGTATGGAAAACTCAGCTACTTCCTCTTGAGCTAGTCGGTCTCTGATTGATCGGCGGTGATGGAAGCCAGCCAGAACCTTTGGTCCCACACGGTGAGAGTTTACTGGAAATGACCGTCAGAGAACCGGTGACAGTCTGTAGGATTACCGTAACACCATCATCAGTTTCCCGGTAGGTAGGCAGACGGACGTCCTCGGTGTGGGTGTTTAAAATACGGCAGAGTTTTCACCAAGTGGGCGTTTCAAGTGGATCGCTGCGTCGCTAGTTCCATTATCGGACACGGCTGTAGAAGCTCCTCTAGATGGAAGGTTTAAGAGTGTAGGAAGGGTTTATAAGAGTGTGGGGAGGGTTTATAAAGCCTTAATATATATATAAATGATAAATATAAGGTCGCTACTTCTCAGATTTTGTCTATCACATTGTTTGGTGTGTAAAGATATCCAGTTTACTGTCACAGAGGAGGAAAGAAGCCACTGTGTTCAACGTAAGAAGATTCAGACAAGACTACACTTAATTAAATGACTCGTTGTTTGGTTTAAAAAATGTTAGAAAATGGTACAAAAAACTATTGATCAGTGTCTCATGAAGCCCAATTGACAATTCAGTCATCGGTATTCAGTTTAATGTAACAGGTGAGGACAGAAACCAGAATATATTCACTTTTAAGAAGCTGCAGTCACAGAATTCAGACTTTTATCCTTTAAAAAACACCTCAAACTGATTAACTGATTCTCAAAATAGCTCGTGATTCATTTAATTGTTGACGGTGAATTCAATGTTCAATGTCTTTTTGTGGCTTGGCAGGTGAATTAACACGTTTTGTGTAATTATGTTGAGACAAATCAGGATCAGAGCAGAACTACGATACTTTGATGTGGGTCTTTTATACTATAGCAGGTCTGTGATTCCAGTTATCTCATCTTGGTTTTTATCTATTTGCACTCAGTTCTTCTTCTCTTTGCCGATTTTCCTGCTTCAACCTGACGTCCGTCTCCTCATCAGTCCATGCGTCCACCTCCTCCTGGTTCGCTGCCCTTTCCCTTTCGTGAGCCCTTTCTTTCCCCCTCTCATGCAGCCTGTCATTAAATGCAATTTGTCTTGCGGCGGGTCTGACGTGCAGGAGGCCAGACGAGAGGTGAGGCTGCTGTACAAACCACTTACGTCCACCAGAAGGGTTTTTTCCGTCGGCCTTCGTAGGAGAATAACCCCGACTGAGCGACGGCAGGGACGCTGCGCTCATTTAGGGAACTTAACCTGTTGCTATCCTGCAGCTAGAAACAAATCCAACCGATAATGGATGCTGATGTGAGACTTCAGCGACTGTAAGAAACCAGAAATACACACCGATCAGCCACAACATGATGACCACTGACAGGTAAAGTGAATAACATTGATCATATTGGTACTATGTGGTGTTGTGATGGAAAACCTTGATCAGACTTAGACACCCAAATAAACATTGTCCCACAACAAACACACTCCCTCATGCAAATGGAAATCCCAAGTGTCACTGGATGAAAATGCACCCCACCACATGGAAACAACATCAACCAATCAGGAACATGTTGAGGAACATGACAATGGTCCAACATGTTGATCTGACCTCCAGACTTCCTACACCCCATTGTGATCAAGCATCAACAGGAAGCAGTGGAACAAGTTGGATTGACAGAGGCCCCACTGGACAAGCCAGAGTACCCAAAGGATCCACTGGTTCCAGACCCCATAGGACACCCTGAGAGGTCCTCTTGTCCATGCCCAATGGTTCAGAGCATTTTGGACCACATAAGGGGGACCAACACAGTATTAGGCAGGTGGTCATGATGTTATGCCTGATTGGTGTATTCACTTTGTTTTCTCAGGATTTGACTCAAATTTAGAAGCTACACCGGTTTATAAACCTAAATCTCTGTGTGATGCAGCACAAAAATATGCTTTTTAAGATATAAACATAGAAATTTGTTGCAAACTCATAAAAAAAATCAGAGCTAGTACTTGACTATTAATAATGCAATGATATTAATACAACACTCACAGGAATGTTCAAGCACCATCAGAAAAGCTGAAAATTCAACAATTCTTTCTGTTTTTAAAGTTTCTGGTGGACAAATGCTGATATTTTTTAACAGGCTGGTGGAGTTTGGGGTTCAGAAAGTTAATACCAATGAAGGAAGACGTGTAATCTTCGTAATGAGGCAAAAAGTAGAAGTGGAAGTCCTACTGTGGTTATCTGGCATCCCTTTGTGGTTAGTGTTTGTCTTGTTATGGTAATTTTATGCTCTGTGGTTGTTTTGTCTCTGTTTGTGGTCATTTTGCTTCCCTTTGAGGTTACTGGTTATTGTATGTCTCGCTGTGGTGGTTTTGCATTCCTTTGTGGTTATTTTGCTTCTCTTTGTAGCCATTGGGGATCCCACTGAAGCCATCTTGAATCTCTTTGAGGTCGTTTTGCATCCCTTTGCGGTTATTGTATGTCTTCATCTAGCTATTTGGTGGTTGTTTTGTATCTCTTTGTGGTCCTTTTCCTTCCCTTTGCAGTCATTTTGCATCCCATTGAGTTTGTTTTGTCTCTCTTTGCAGTCATTTTGCATCCCATTGAGTTTGTTTTGTCTCTCTTTGTAGTCATTTTGCATCCCATTGAGGTTACTGGTTATTTTATGTCTCATTGTGGTGGTTTTGTATTTCTTTGTGGTTATTTTGCTTCTCTCAGCAGCCACTGGGGATTCCACTGAAGTCATTTTGAATCTCTTTGAGGTCTTTTTGCATCCCTTTGTGGTTACTGAATTTCCAGTTGTAGCTATTTTGTGATCATTTTGCATCCCGCTGTGTTTTGCTTTACAATCTTTTGTGGTTACTGTTTGTCTTGTGTAAATTTATGTCCCACTGTGGTAGTTTCATATCCAGTGTGGTTGTTTTGTGTCTATTTGTGGTGATTTTGGTTCTTTTTGTTACCATTTTGCATCACACTGAGGTCAGTTTGCTTCTATTTGTCATCATTTCGCATCTTATTGCTTTTTTCTCTCCCTCTCTCTCTTTTTTCTCATTTTGACTGTAATATTACCTGTACTGAGTAGTAATAGTAGTTGTAGTAATAGCAAAATGAATAAATATTAAACTTTTTACCTGTGAAGCCACTTTAAGGGTTCAATATTTCCAGAAATTTGACTCCCGCAAATCTTAAATTTGGTGAGGAAGCAGACAGCGTTGTTTCTAGTAGATCCAAATCATTAAATGGATCCAGCAGGCGACACATTTTTAATTATTGGCTCTTGAAAATGGGACAAAGTGAAAAAAAATCCAGAATAAAGGTGGTACTGAGGCCCCGGAAAGTTCCTTTAAGTGTATATAAATGGATGTATTGATATTTTTTACTATAAATACAGTCTTTGGTTAACATTTCACCAACTTATGCTGCCTCCTACATCAGTAGAATTTAACAGGTGGCAAATATGACAAGACAAGGTTTTAACATGCAAGCACGGTGATGTGGACTAAATCGGAGGAAAGCTGGTGTGATTCTAAGATAAAAACATAAAACTGGAAGCACTCTGTCGGATAAAAACCCTCCCCGCATGTTGACCGTCTTCCCTCAGGCTAAAGTCTGTGCACTCCAGTAAACGTCTGATCTCTTTCTGCCGCTTGAGGCCGCTCGAGTGATGAGCTCCGAGGTGCAAATTTACAGAAAAATCACATTACAACGGCCTGCTGAGGGCTTGTTTGCAGTGCGGAGGCTGGCTCAGCATGTTGCAGGAGCAGTTCGGGTTGCATCACGTTGTTTCCCGAGTTGCATCATTTATTCATTTGGGTTTGGTAAACAAGAAGTGGAGCTGTGCATTTTTAAGCGCTGCTGCGTTCGCTGGTCTGTGAACGTCCCGGGAGCCGGACACCAAAACAAACACTGGTGGTAAAGACCGGAAACTGACTCCAGAGTGTTTGATATTCACTCAATCAATGAAGATGGGACGATTCTTTCAGGTTTTACAGTTTCGGGCTGATAAATGGTTTCACTCTGGAGACTTTTTTTTAAAGATAACATGTCTTTCAAATCCCTTTGCGAAGGAATTATGGTATTAGAATTTTAAATCGCCTCACTGTCCCCCTTCTTATTAAGTGTTGGTCCAAAGAGTGTCTGAGGCCGTCTGGTTTTAAATATAAAAATCTTTTATTTATACATGGATTCCATGGATCCATGTATTAATAAAGGATGTTTAATCCACGTATTAATAAAGTAGTTTCATATTTAAAACCAGAAGTCCCTCAGATACTCTTCAGACTGCCCACCAACACCCAGGACTTCCATCAACAGGAAGTGGGACAATCATTATTGTTGCTACTTTAAAGACCAGATTTGAAGAACTGTCTTTATTTTTATTACCAACACTGTTTTTTTCTGGAACCAGCGCAGCAATCCCCATTTTTAATTGATTATTTGGAGGTTTGGACTGTTGGTTGAACACAACAGTCACCGTGACAGGGGTTAATTTGGGTTTAAATCAAACAATCAATCAATTAATTACGACGACAATGAGGAGAATAAACCACAATGTAAATAATCATTGGTCAATGTCCGATTAAAAAGACTTAGTTATGAGAACTAATGCTTCAGTATCAGTAATAAAACACTCACAGGGACGTTCGAGGACCATCAGAAAAGCTGAAAATCCAACAATTAATTCGGTTTTTTACAGTTTCTTGTGTCTTTTTTGGTGATATTTTCTAAGGAAAACACGTCTTTTCCACACAATGGTGGATTCTGTGTTTTTAATGCCGATGCAGGAGGATGTGTCCTCTTAGCTTTTGTGTTTGGTGCTGAGCGACTTTTAGGGTCCGTGTACGTCGCGGCCAAATGGAAATTAAAATTAAAATACACCTGTGGAAAACTTATTTCTCTATTTCCTGTTGGTTTCGGCTTCGTGACCCGTCTGACTTCTGAAGAGGAGCTAGCGATTTAGCACTAGCTCCGCCGCTAGCGCTAAATCGCTACTTTGCTTTCTGGCAAAGCTACAGTAACAGAAAACCTCCAAACCTCCCCAAAAACGTCCCGAAAAGCAGCCAAACGCTAGCGATTTAGCGCTAGCGGCACCACAAGGCCCCTCCAAAGGGACAAATAAACCCCACGCTGGTGAAAAGTCCACTGTGAAATAGTGAACAATGTGAGCCAAGCAACGTTTGGACCCCACAGTGGGTCTTCATCAGGCCACGGCTCACAGCAAGGTCTGCTAACAGTGAGCTAACACTGGAGCTTTAGATACCAGATCCTTCCTCATCAGAAGTCAGACGGGTCACAGAGCCAAAACCAACAGGAAGTAGAGAAATAAGTTTTCCACGGGTGTATTTTAATTTAAATTTAATTTACTAACACATCTAATTAAATCAGATAACGGATAATGGATAATGAATTACGGCCGGTTTTCCATTTTTCATTTTGTATTATCACTGAAAAAAACGGGAAACG
This sequence comes from Dascyllus trimaculatus, assembly GCA_024666655.1. Classification (NCBI taxonomy): domain Eukaryota; kingdom Metazoa; phylum Chordata; class Actinopteri; family Pomacentridae; genus Dascyllus; species Dascyllus trimaculatus. The sequence goes on from CM045450.1 coordinate 31,733,348, forward strand.
GTTTATTTTTCGTTTTTATTTTGAAATCTCAAAATAAGAAAACGAATGGCCGCGACGTACACGGACCTTTTAGGTTAACTGACTTCCTGTCTTGAATGGAAGAGTCTGTGCACTATTTCAGATTTCACTCAGAGCTCACTGACTTGCTATCTAAGACCTGAAATCAAGTTCTGAAAAACATTTAAGCTTTTACAGAACAACAATAACAAGTTTAGTGTTTTCACTCTCAGAAAACATCTTACCTGTGAGGCCGAGTTTAGGCTTCAGTATCTCCAGAAATAAAGCTCCTTTGTCAGGATACATACAGAATAGCTTCCAGTAGGAATAAATCACTAAATGAATGCAGCAGAGGACACATTTTTAATTACTGGCTCTTGAAAATGGAAAAAGTGCAAAAAAAATGGAGATACTGGTGCCCCAGAGAGTTCCTGTAAGTGTATGTATAGGGATGAATACATATTTCCTACTAAAAAACAGACTTTAGTGGACGTTCCACCAATTTTTTGAGGCTCTAACATCAGTAGAATCTGATGTGGGCGAAGTCTGACAAGACAAGGTTCCAGTTTGTTGCTGTTTTGATAAAATATTTATGTGGACTCATCCGTAGGAGACAAACACTGGGGTCCATCAGGGTCTAAATATCGTCTTTATATGTGCAAAGTTACAAGCTGCTTCCAAGTTGTCTTCATGCAGAATTTTAACAACATGTGAGGCCTCTTTTGCCTGAATAAAATGCTACCATACATATGTTGATCTGAGGCAGTGGAGCAACACATTTCCTGAATTCTGTCTGAACCGACAGACCTGAGAGTGGATTAATATCCTTCATTATCTTCCCAAAACACCCAGCAGTCTCCCACACAAGATGCACACGAGCCACCGTGTTTCTTGACTGAATGCGATAACTCTGGAACTTGAGCTAAATGAAACAGAGGCTAACAAGCGTCGCCTCTGCCGTGACTCCGCTGAAGGAACGAATGTGAAGAAGCCTGAAGCTCCCAGTCGGTTTGCTGCTCTGGCTGCAGTCTGGAGAGTCTGTGGAGTCCAGCTGATATCAGCATCAGCAGGGTTTCCAGCTCTCTCGCTTCCAGGCTCTGCTTCACGCTGCCCAAACAAATCTCACGCCAAATAAGAGGAAGCCTCTTTTATGAGAAAATTGTTATCAAACTGGCCTTTGCTGCACACAGAGCGAAGTCTGAACAAAACAATCCAACAGCAACACTGGTCCATAAACACCACAGAGAGCACATTTTGTGCAGGAAATCACACCCAGATCTCTCCAAAATCACAAAACTTCTTTAATTAAATTTGAGTTTTCCTCATTCACTTTGCTCCAGACTATCAGATCTTCCACTAAATGAAATGTCCATAAAAATAAAACCTCACTGTGATGAAGGCAGCGGCTGTAAGGGGTCAGATTATTGGGACTCACCAACACTGAATGCAGCCCAGCCTTTGTTGTGACGTTAAGAAGAGCTGAAGTTTAAATTGCTGCTTCCAGCTGTTTGTGAGTCTTTCATCAAAGTGTATTAAATATCTGCAGCATCAGACGGAAACAGATCAATATAAGAGGGAGAATTACGACCAGTGACGCACATGGCAGCAGTTACCTGACTGTTTACAAACTCTGGTTCCAAAAGAAGCCACCAGCACAACATGGGAACTTTCACCTTGTTGTCTTTAAACCATTTCTATGCATCTTTGGCCTTTTGTCTTTGGATCATTGTCTGGCTGTAAAACAAATCTTCCTCCAAGTCTCAGTTCTCTTCAGACTTCATCAGGTTGTCCTCCAGGATTTCTCTTTATATTATTGCATTCATTTTACCCTCTACCTTTACAAGCCTTCCAAGGCCTGCTGCTGAGAAGTAACCCCACATCATGATGCTGCTGCCATGTTTTACATCATGATGCTGCCACCTCCATGCTTCACATCATGATGCTGCCACCACCATGCTTCACATCATGATGCTGCCACCACCATGCTTCACATTATGATGCTTCCACCACCATGCTTCACATCATGATGCTGCCACCACCATGCTTCACATCATGATGCTGCCACTACCATGCTTCACATCATGATGCTGCCACTACCATGCTCCACATCATGATGCTGCCACTACCATGCTTCACATTATGATGCTACCACCACCATGCTTCACATTATGATGCGTCCACCACCAAGCTTCACATCATGATGCTGCCACTGCCATGCTTCACATTATGATGCTGCCACCGCCACGTTTCACGTCATGATGCTGCCACTATCATGCTTCACATCATGATGCCGCCACCGCCATGTTTCACGTCATCATGCCGCCACCACCATGCTTCACATCATGATGCCGCCACTACCATGCTTCACATCATGATGCCGCCACCGCCATGCTTCACGTCATCATGCCGCCACCACAATGCTTCACGTCATGATGCTGCCACCACCATGCTTCACTTCATGATGCCGCCACCACCATGCTTCACATCATAATGCTGCCACCACCATGCGTCACGTCATGATGCCGCCACCGCCATGCTTCACGTCATGATGCTGCCACTGCCATGCTTCACATCATGATGCTGCCACCGCCATGCTTCACATCATGATGCTGCCACCGCCATGCTTCACATCATGATGCTGCCACCACCATGCTTCACATCATGATGCTGCCACCTCCATGCTTCACATCATGATGCTGCCACCACTATGCTTCACATCATGATGCTGCCACCGCTATGCTTCACATCATGATGCTGCCACCGCCATGCTTCACATCATGATGCTGCCACCACCATGCTTGACATTGGGGATGATGAATTTGTGATGATGTGCAGTGGTTGGTCTCCTCCAAACATAACATCTAGTCTGATGGACAAAAAGCTCAACTTTGGTCTCATCAGACCAAAGAACCTTCTTCCAGTTGACTTCAGAGTCTCCCACATGTCTTCTGCTGAACTCAGCTTTTTTTAACAGTGTCTTTCTCTTTGTAATTCTATCATAAAGCTTTGACTGGTGAAGAACAGACTACAATTGTCTCCATCCCAGCTACTGAAGCTTGTAACTCCTACAGAGTCATCGGTGTCTTGGTGGCCTCTCTCACTCGTCTATTTCTTGCTCGGTCACTCAGTTTTTGAGGACGACCTGCTCTAGTCAGATTTACTTATATTCCATTTTCCTTGCATTTCTTCATGATGAATTTAACTGGACTCCAAGAGATATGATAGGTTGTGTGACTTCTAGCTAGTGTTTGTTGTAGCGCCATACAGCTACGACTGATGACATCAATATTTGGCCATTAGTGTCTGTGGCTACGACCTCAGTAATACCGATGTTTCTGTTGCTGCTGGGAAAGAAATCCAATCTGTTGTTTATCAATGAAAACCTAATAAATAGAAAAACATGCACATTAATTGAGGGAACCCACTCGGCAGCAGCATCACACAGACTGAAACCAGCTTTTTTCATCCCAGTCCAGCGCTCAGTATCCGAATCCTGCTTCCACACTGGAAAATGAAAAACAGTGCTTGCTTTAGAGTCGGTTTAATTATTACTAATCTTTGATGTGAGCTCCGGAGAACGTCCCATCTGGGGTCATTTTCAGTGCGCTTTGATGTTAAATGAGTTGTGAGGATCTCAGAAATTCAGAGCGAGCAAAATAATGTTTAATCTTCCAGACATAGAGACATATGCGAGTTATTCACACATCATGTTCAAACACTGAACTTCTGAGTTGTAAAGTAAATCTGTGTCTCTCAAGTGGCGATTATTCCAAAAGCCTGTATATATATATCCTGGATATTAGGTTGTTATTGATTTTAGTGTTACTTTAAGTCAGTTCAGTCCCACTACAGGTTGGAAACTCATTTTAAAGTGTTTATTTGTGTTGTGGAAAAGCTCCCACCTGCATCACATATTCCTTGCACACTTTGGTTGTCAAGTGCGATGTCAACTCGACATTTTTCCATCAGAAGCATGAAAAGCCAGCCGCTTTACGGCTCATAGGTACAAATTATAACCTCCTTTTCTCGGCACACTGTAGCACAACTGGATAATTGGCTGGTCTGAGCTTTCACAAACTTCCGTGAAGCGAGGTTGCCGCGACAGATCTTTTGGCATGTTCGAGTCGATAAACTGCTCCTGAAAAAGCCGAGTGTTTTCAAGTGGGCACAACACTCAGACTAAATGTCAAATTGCTTCAACACAGTCCTCATTCCACACCAGCCTCTGATGTATCGATGTGTTTTTGTAATTAAATTAGATGGTTTCGTGATGCAAAACCCCAAAAAGATGTAAAATGACCAATGGGTGGTCTAAAATGACCAAAAAAAGTGACAACATAACCACAAAAAGGCTTAAAATGGTTAATAAAAATATGCAAAATTAAGAAATGAGACACAAAGAGGCCCGGATGTTGCACAAAAGTGATGCAAAATGGCCACAAAAAGATGTAAAACAACCTAAATGTGATGCAAAATGATCATAAGTAGTGACAACATAGCCACAAAAAGACACTAAATGGCAAGAAAGGGATGCAAAATGAATAAATAAGGCACATAATGATCCAAATATATTACAAAGTGAGGTGAAATGATCACAAAAAGATGTAAAACGACCAAAATGTGACCCAAATGGCCATAAAAAGTGACAACAAACACAAGAAGACATAAATTGGCAACAAAGACATGCAAAATGAGTAAAATTAGACACGAAACAAACCAAATGTGACATAAATCTGACGCAAAAAGGTCACAAAAAGATGTAAAACAACCAAAATAAGATACAAAACAACCATAGAAAGAGATAACATGGCCAGAAAAACAGTTAAAATGGCAACAAAGACATGCAAAATGAGTAAATGAGACATGAAAAGACACAAAAAGCAATGCAGAACAATCACAAAAATACGTTAAATTAATCAAATTTGACGCAAAACGACCAAAGAAGTGACAACACAACCACAAAAAGACATAAAATGGAAACAAAGACATGCAAAATGAGTAAAATTAGACTTGAAACCAACAAAATGTGACACAAAAGTGACGCAGAACCACAAAAAGGTGTATAACGACCAAAATGTTGACCTATGTGTGAAGGTGACCTAAAAGTCGATTAACGAGAGAAAATCGTGACGTTTTTTGTCATATGTGTGTTTTGTGATTTTACAATTACCTCAGAAACTATTAAAACCTCTTTACTTTTTTCACGCCTCTCACTGTTGTGCTTTTTAAATAGATCAATTGGGCATTTTCCCCATTAATCTGCACTAAAAAAAACCCAAACAAGGGAAACATGCTTTTAGAAATGTTGTGCAAACTAATGAAGAATTGAATAATTAAATCTCACAGTTTGAAAACTATTAACACCTTTACCTTAATAGTTTGTAGAAGTTCTATTTAAAGGTTCTGTCTGCCTGGATTTGAAGTGTAAATATGTAAATAGTTAAATGTCTAAAGTTTGCGCAGCCTCCTTTTTTTCCTTTCACTGTTCAGTCCCTCCAGGAATTCGCGATGTTGCGATCGCAACAATTAACGCAAATTCAACCAGTCTCCGTTAATTCTGTGCGACCTTGCAATTTTGTCCAATCACCGGGACTTTTCCACAATTTCGGCCAGCCTCCCGTGAGTTCCACCAATCATAGCCAGGTACCCCTGACTGCAGCGTGCAGTTCGGGGCGGGAGCTCAACGCTCAACGTCGGCATGCTATTGGCTGAATCCAACATTTGACTCCGCCGGGGACACTGCCTGCATGTCAAAACGAGCTCCGTCTTACGCTCCTAGAATAGTCGCAAACCTGTATTTGGTTCCACTTTGAATTGCATTAGATACGCCTGCAGGGTGACGGTTAGACTGTCACCAAACTGTTGCAAAATGAAGTAAAGTTGAACGTTGAGCTCCTGCTCCGAACTGCACACTGCAGTCAGGGGTTTCTCATCACAGCAGTCCCCAGTAATGCACGTACGTCACCGGATTCACTTCCTTGTTTATGGTTTGAAGATACAGATACGTATGCAACAAAAACTACTGCAAAACAATTCCCTGATGTTCTTCACCAAAGCGGCGCTAAACTGTTTTCACCCCGTGGAATATTGAGGTGGAACACAAACCAAAACCATCCACTGACAAACACTTTTCTACCGTAAACATATCAGGAGAATGGGTGAAACCAGCGGACCACAGACCAGACAAACCACCGTGATGAAGCTGTTGATCCAGATCTGTGGCAGCACTGAAACAATGAAGGTCAGTTAGATTCATTAACTGACGTGACGAGCTGTGAGCGTGTGTGTGTGAACACGCGTGTGCCAGGATGTAAAATTAACTTTTTAAACTTCTAGAATTTTTAATGAATTATACAAAACAAAGAAAAAAATGCAACTTTTTAGCAATTTTTTACTGTCTCCTGCAATTTCATCGCAACTTACATTGAAAGTTTTTAGAAAAGCTGCCGCGAATTCAGGAGAATTTTAGGAGCAACAATCTGGAAAAACGCCCAAGAAATCCTGGAGGGACTGACTATTGTTAAGATTTATGGACAAAATATTGTATATATATATATATATATATCTCAGAGTTTTCCACTTTTCTAAAGTAAATAATGAAAGAAACTAAACTTTTTTTCTTTTATATGATTTATGGCATCATTACTGTGCCCAACAGTTCTTTCTCCTTCTTCATAGTTGTTCTGCTTCTACAGAGGTTCAGGACTTTATATCGCAGTGAAAAATGAGGAAAACGTAACGGGAGCAAAAAAAGGACGAACAGAAAAAGCCCAGAAGATGCTCGAGGCTCATATTGTTCAAGTAAGTCTGTAAATAAAGAGCTCAATTTCCACAAAACACATAAAATGACCACAAAAAGGCAAAAAGGACAAGTCAAAACATAAACAAAATAAGTTTTTTTTCTTGTTTTGGGAGGGGCATTTTTTCCAGTGTATTTACTGCAATTTGGTGTCATTTTACAGGATTTGACACAAACTTGGACGAACCACTGAACAAAGAGTACCGATAGTCTTGCCATAGGACTCTTTTACAAACACACTGACTGTAACTTGTCAATCTATACATGTACCATCTCATAATGCCGGCGGCCCTCGGGGACGAGAAAGGAAGCTTTGTCTCAAACATTGTATTAACGGCTGTAGGGCTGGGGCCGAATATCTGAATATCCGAATATTCAGTCGTTGTGGTGGAATCTGGATAATTATTTTGAGATCCGAATACTCATGCACACACCCCCTCTGGCAGCCGTCGCAGCCTCGGCTTTACTCTACTGTCATGAAGCATCGGTGTAACTCAGTCACTTACTGTGTTAATAAATAAAGAAATGGTTTTATTGGAAGTCAATACCCTTCCGCATGAGCCGCCGCCACACGCCACAAGCGGCTGATGCAGCAACGTTTCAAGTCATGACTTGAACTGTTAGCTACATCAGCCGCTTTCTCTGCGAGGAGTTCAAGATGGTGGCATTGCAGGTGGGTTTGCATGTTGGTGGTGTTGCCTGTGTACTTTTGCGAGGCAGTCCTTGACCTAGTCTTTGTCCAGCTTGCTTGTTCCCTCAATGAAAGCCCAAATGGGTCCACACTTTGGACTTAAACGTGGATGGGGCGTCTCTTACGGTAGCGTAGCTGTCCTCCATTATACCTGTACTAACTGTTGTTGGGCCGATTCATTTCCGCTCAAGTCTCCCTCATTCATGTGATAAACGCCACCTTGTGGAGTCATTAAGTAGTGATGCTGAGGAAATGGCAGCTGGCAGGGTTTAGAGTGCCTAATATATTAATTAAAGTATGGATATTTGTCACCAGCGTTGAGGAGGGACGACGATGTATCGCTGTATTGATATTTTGTCCCATCCCTAGTCTTCATACACTCAAACTTGGCCAAAATGACTTGAAGATTCTCCAAAAGAACTCAAAACCAGTCCAGAATTGACTAAAATGTGTTAGCATTAACCGCTAACCCTAACCCTGGGCATGCTGTGTGGAAAGTTAGGATTGAATTGTTGACAGATCGTGGGCGGTCAGGTGGGCGTCGATTTAAAGTTAGTGGTAGAAGCACCATTCAGAGTAGTTACATTCATGTGGACCTGCATACCTGGAGTCTTGAAGGGGATCCCACGTAGGCTGAGGACTTGCTAGCTGCTTTTTCCCCCGATCTCAAATCTTAAATTTCATCTCGGCTGGCTGACTGTGGAGGTCAGGTGGACTCCATCGCTCCAACTCTCGATCAAACGGCCCTAAAAATGAAGCAGAAACACAGAAAAACCCTGGTCTGAGTCGGCGTCTCGACATTCAGGTGGATCTTTTCTTCCTCGAAAAGCTGCTCGAACATGTTTCTTCTCCGCAGCGAGGACGGGGATCACGCATCGATCGGACGGCGTGTTTGCCAGACCCTCCTGGTATCAGGTAAAAACCACAACATCGCATCGCAGACGGACTCATCAGAAAACATGAGCGCGCGGACGAATCGATTTCAAATGAATCATACATCAAACGGCGTGAAAGTGGTTTGAGAGTACAAGGGTTTCTTTTTTCTTTTTCAGAGGAGGGATGGAAGCGGGCGATTGGTACAAATGAGAGGTGAGGAGAAAGAGACGAGAAATATCAAGGAAGCTGTGCATAAATGTGCGATCGCTGCAGACGAGGAAGACGAGGGAGAAGAGACGCGCATGGAGGGGAATGCAGATTCCAGCCGACGCTCCGAGTCGGTTTCTCTCCTCGTCTCCTCGGACCGGCTTTGAGAAGGCGGCGGATGGAAAAACTGGACGTTATAGATGTCTAGAATATCTGCTGGGCTGATCACATATGAATCACATGGAAAGATGTGGTTTGAGTAATTCTGGACAAGTTTTGAGTCATTCTGGACAAGTTACGAGTCATTCTGGACAAGGTTTGAGTCACTTTGGACAAGGTTTGAGTCATACTGGACAAGTTACGAGTCATTTTAGACAAGGTTTGAGTCATTCTGGACAAGGTTTGAGTCATTTTGGACAAATTACAAGTGAGTGTCACTTTGGACAAGGTGTGAGTCATTCTGGACAAGGTTTGAGTCATACTAGACAAGTTACAAGTCCTTTTGGACATGGTTTGAGTCATTTTGGACAAGGTTTGAGTCATACTAGACAAGTTACGAGTCACTTTGGACAAGGTTTGAGTCATTCTGGACAAGGTTTGAGTCATTCTGGATAAGTTTAGAGTCATTTTGGATAAGTTTAGAGTCATTTTGGACAAGTTTACAGTCATTTTGGACAAGTTTAGAATCATTTTGGACAAGGTTTGAGTCATTCTGGACAAAGCTTGAGTCATACTAGACAAGTTACGAGTCACTTTGGACAAGGTTTGAGTCATTCTGGACAAGGTTTGAGTCATTTTGGACAAATTACAAGTGAGTGTCATTTTATACAAGGTGTGAGTCATTCTGGACAAGGTTTGAGTCATTTTGGACAAGGTTTGAGTCATACTAGACAAGTTACGAGTCACTTTGGACAAGGTTTGAGTCATTCTGGACAAGGTTTGAGTCATTTTGGACAAATTACAAGTGAGTGTCATTTTGGACAAGGTGTGAGTCACTTTGGACAAGGTTTGAGTCATTTTGGACAAGTTACGAGTCATTTTGGACAAGTTACAAGTCACTTTGGACAAGGTTTGAGTCATTCTGGACAAGGTTTGAGTCATTTTGGGCAAAGTTTGAGTCATACTAGACAAGTTACGAGTCACTTTGGACAAGGTGTGAGTCACTTTGGACAAGGTTTGAGTCATTTTGGACAAGTTACGAGTCATTATGGACAAGGTTTGAGTCATTTTGGACAAGGTTTGAGTCATACTAGACAAGTTACGAGTCACTTTGGACAAGGTTTGAGTCATTCTGGACAAGGTTTGAGTCATTTTGGACAAATTACAAGTGAGTGTCATTTTGGACAAGGTGTGAGTCACTTTGGACAAGGTTTGAGTCATTTTGGACAAGTTACGAGTCATTTTGGACAAGTTACAAGTCACTTTGGACAAGGTTTGAGTCATTCTGGACAAGGTTTGAGTCATTTTGGGCAAAGTTTGAGTCATACTAGACAAGTTACGAGTCACTTTGGACAAGGTGTGAGTCACTTTGGACAAGGTTTGAGTCATTTTGGACAAGTTACGAGTCATTATGGACAAGGTTTGAGTCATTTTGGACAAGTTACGAGTCATTTTGGACAAGGTATGAGTCATTTTGGACAAGTTATAAGTCACTTTGGACAAGGTTTGAGTCATTCTGGACAAGGTTTGAGTCATTTTGGGCAAAGTTTGAGTCATACTAGACAAGTTACGAGTCACTTTGGACAAGGTGTGAGTCACTTTGGACAAGGTTTGAGTCATTTTGGACAAGTTACGAGTCATTATGGACAAGGTTTGAGTCATTTTGGACAAGTTACAAGTCACTTTGGACAAGTTTTGAGTCATTCTGGACAAGTTACGAGTCACTTTGGACAAGGTTTGAGTCATTCTGGACAAGGTTTGAGTCATACTAGACAAGTTACGAGTCACTTTGGACAAGGTTTAAGTCATTTTGGACAAGTTACGAGTCATTTTGGACAAGGTATGAGCCATTCTGGACAAGTAACGAGTCATTCTGGACAAGGTTTGAGTCATACTAGACAAGTTACGAGTCACTTTGGACAAGGTTTGAGTCATTCTGGACAAGTTACGAGTCACTTTGGACAAGGTTTGAGTCATTTTGGACAAGGTTTGAGTCATACTAGACAAGTTACGAGTCACTTTGGACAAGGTTTAAGTCATTTTGGACAAGTTACGAGTCATTTTGGACAAGGTATGAGCCATTCTGGACAAGTTACGAGTCACTTTGGACAAGGTTTGAGTCATTATGGACAAGGTTTGAGTCATACTAGACAAGTTACGAGTCACTTTGGACAAGGTTTAAGTCATTTTGGACAAGTTACGAGTCATTTTGGACAAGGTATGAGCCATTCTGGACAAGTAACGAGTCATTTTGGACAAGGTTTGAGTCATACTAGACAAGTTACGAGTCATTTTGGACAATGTTTGAGTCATTTTGGATAAGTTTGAGTCATTCTGGACAAGTTACGAGTCATTTTGGACAATTTTCAAAGCATGTTGGACAAGTTACAAGTAATTTTGGACAAGTTATGAGTCATTCTGGACAAGTCTGGAGTCATTTTGGAAAAGTTATGAGTCATTTAAGTCGTTTATTTTCATTTTGTACAATTTTCATGTCATTTTGGACAAGATTTGAGATATTTTGGAGTCTTTCTGGACAAGTTATAAGACATTTGGACGATTTTCAAGTCATGTTGGACAAGTTGCGAGTCATTTTGGACAAGTTATGAGTCATTCTGGACAAGTCTGGAGTCATTTTGGAAAAGTTTTGATTCATTTTGGTCGACTTTATTTTCATTTTGTACAATTTTCATGTCATTTTGGACAAGGTTTGAGATATTTTGGAGTCTTTCTGGACAAGTTATCAGTCATTTTGGAAGACTTTCGAGTCACGTAGAACAAGTTACAAGTCATTTTAGCCAAGTTTTGAGTCATTGTGGACAAGTTTAATTTAATTTTCAAGTCATGTTGAACAAGTTGTGAGTCATTTTGGACAGGTTAGGGGTCATTTTGGCCAAGTTTATTTTCATCTTGTACAAATTTGAAGTAATGTTGGACAAGTTACGAGTCATTTTGGCCAGGTCTGAAGTCATTGTGGACAAGTTTTGAGACATTCTGACAAGCTTCATTTTATTTTGTACAATTTTCAAGTCATGTTGAACAAGTTATGACTCATTTTGGACACATTTTGAGTCATTTAGGTCAAGTTTATCTTTAATTTGTAAAATGTTCAAGTCATTTAGGACAAAGTTGGAATCATTTTGGACAAATTTCTTTTCATTTTGGACAAGTTTTGTACAATTTTCAAGTCATGTCGGACAAGTTTAAAATCAGTTTGGACAGATCTGGAGTCTTTTTGGAAAAGTTTTGTTTCATTTTGAGCAAATTTCAAGTAATTTAAGAAAAGTTTTGAGTCATTTTGGACAAGATTCTTTTTTATTTTTGACAATTTTCTAGTAATTCTGGACAAGAATTGAGTAGTTTGGATGTTTTTTTTTAAACTTGTGCAGTTTTAAAGTCATTTGGGGGAAGTTTTGAGTCATTTTGGAAAAGTTTTGAGTCATTTTGAAAAAGTTTCTTTCTTATTTTTGACATTTTTCAAGTAATTATGGACAAGAATCAAGTCAATTTGGATATATTTTTTTTTATTTGTGCAATTTCCAAGTCATTTTGGGGAAGTTACGAGTCATGTTCAACATTTTTTTTCTAGGCATTCAGGACAGTCTTTGATTTGTTGGGTGATTGGTACAAATGAGAGGTGAGCTGAAAGAGACTTAGGAGGGAACTGTGCAGAAAGGTGTGATGCTGTGGTCGGAGGATGAAGAGGAAGCGGAGAGAAACACGGAGGCGAATGCAGATTTTCAAAGCTCGGCCTCAGTCGACACTCGCAGTCAATTTCCCCCCTCGTCTCCTTGAATTGCCTTTAACAAGGCGGCGGGTGGACAAATAAGACAGAACGCCGCGGCACAGAAAATTACAGCAAACACCAGCAAATCTAATATTCATTTCACACCTTCACTCTAATTTCAGGCACATTACAATCAATAGGCAGGTACGCTGCTGCCAACTCCTTCTCCGCCTTACACTTCCTGCTGCAGGCAAATAGAATAATATGCAAATAACACACACACAAAAAAAGATAACAAGAGTGCAATTATAAAAACCTGGAACACTGTGAAGATAGGTTTGTCTGCAGCGGAGAATGTGATGTCGGGAAGAATTTGGAGAAAGAAAAGACTCGCAAAAGCCATTTCTGCTTTGTTTAGTCGAAGGAGGAGGAGGAGGAGGTGAAATGTGATGAAGATAGGTGAGGAGAGGGAGTGTAGACAGGAGAGGGCAGCTGTAAAATACTACCACTCTTTACACTGTGTGTGCTGGAAAGGATAGCCGAGGTGAGGACGAGACAATTTGATGGATAGACGAATCGAGCCGCGAACGGAGGGAGGGAAGGTGAAGTCAGGTGAGAGGAGGAGGAGGAGGAGGAAGGAGAGGTGAGATTAGCAGAGACAGTGGAGATGAAATATGAGGCAGGGAGGTAAGGTCAGAGGAGAAGAAAGGAGGCAAAAGAGGGGATCAATCAGGGAAAGTAACCGACTACATTTACTGCACAAGTGGACGGAAATGCTGACGTCTGTCTGCTCTACATGATGGCTGCAGTTAAAAGGTGAGAATTCAGACAATTAAATATAATAAAACCTTCAGTGGTTCTCAATCGCTTTGACAACCGGGTGTCTTGTGGGGATTTCCTGTCAAGATTTATGCAGATCTGTGTGAGATGTTAGCAAAATACTCTTATTAGCGAGACTAAACTAGCCAGCTGTATAGAAAGGACGTAAAACTAGCTTCTCCTAAAGAGACTGCTTGATGCAACTGAAGATGTACATGTAAGATTACAGCAGCTCTGACTTTCTTTCTGTTTTCCTATTGGTTTTTTGTGTTCTTTTTACATTTATCTCCTACTCAGTAATGGATGTGCAACTGGTGAGAATATTTCTATCTTTTGCTTTGTGCGTGTTTGTAGCATTAAACAATGAGAGGCTCCACCTGGTGGAACAACCAGGTACTACAGCTAATCCACAATGCAGTTTCTGGCATGCATGTCCCTCATCTTCTGCCTTAACGGTTAATATGTTTTCTATACTCCGCTTAATCCACTGTAGGGTCACGGAGGACTGGAGCCTATCCCAGCCAACCCTGGACAGGTCACCAGTCTATCACAGGGCTACACATAGAGACAGACAACCAAGCACACTCTCATTCACACCTACGGACAATTTAGAATCATCAATTAACCTCAGCATGTTTTTGAACTGTGGGAGGAAGCTGGAGAAAACCCACACTGCACAGGGAGAACATGCAAACTCCACACAGAAAGATCCCAGGCGTCCTAACCGGGACGTGAACCGGGGATCTTCTAGCTGTGAGGCGACGCTGCTAACCACCGAGTCACCGTGCAGCCCTTAATATGCTTTTAATCAGTTGAATTATTAACAGCAATTAATCGATTTGTGGTTTATCACTAACATCATTCCAAAGGTTTAAGAGCAGTTCAGCTTTTAGCCAGTGCCCAGAAAAAACAGAGTTTAAAAACAAAGTATACACCTTATTTATCTGTAGTTTAATCTCAGCTCAGTGTCTTCTGAGCTGAGTGAAAAAACCTTTAATGTAAAAATATGAAGTAAGTAAGTTTTAGACAAGTTTTAAATCATTTTGGACAAGTTTCAAGACATTTTGGACACATTTTAGAATCATTTTAGTCAGCTTTTCAGAAAGTTTTGAGTCATTCTGAACAAATTTTGAGTTATTCTTGTCATTTTAATTCATTCTTGTCATTAAAAAGACTTCTTTTTTTTTTAAATTGGACAATTTTTATGTCCTTTCAAGTTCTGAGTCAGAAAGACAGATTCACACATGGAAACTAGACACTGGAGAAGTTTTTTTTTTGTCATTTTGGACAAGTTTCAGGTCACTTTTGACAAGTTTCAAGTCCCTTTGGAAGTCCCAGGTCAGAAAGTCAGATTTATGGAGAGAAACATTTCCGGCAGCAAGTATAATGAACAGAGATGTCTAATGCAGTTAGCTGAATGTCTGCTCCAACCAGCTAATGTCTCTGTTTCCTGCCAGTCAGACTAAAAACAACAAAAAAAACCCACTATTTATCTGGAGAGCTGCTGGGAGTTCATGTTTGCTCCCTGAATTTCTACAAAAGATTTGGACAGAGCAAAGTTTTCCTGACACATGGAGACAGAACAGACTCAGGGATGTGACGAGGAGCCGGCTGAAGTCAGCTGGAACGACTCTTTAAGCCAAAAACCTTCTTCCACTATTGGAAACAGGAGGCGAAAATAACAGAGAAAAAGGCAAAATGAGGGTGAAAACTAAAGAAAATATTACAGAAAAAGAGGCGCGGAGGACACGACCGGACAGGACGGGTGTAAAATACAGCAGAGATATAACTTCATCGTCGCTGCGAACGAAAGCGGAGGCGAGCTGATGACTGATGAACGGTAAAATGAGTGAATGCGGGGAGGACAGACAGATGCAAAAATGACAAAAAGATGAATGGGCGTCACATGACGTGATGGATTAATGGATGGAGGAGGCGAAGGGAGGACAGGTGGACAAGGACGCCGGAGAAGATGGAGACGAGCAGCGGAGACCAGCTCACGCCACCCACACACACTCGGAAATGTTCGACACACACACATGCACTTACAAAACAAAGGGAGGCCGTGGAAGTGTTGACCTTTTAACTCGATTTCCACAGTAATACAAAGGCGCGGCGAGCCATTGAAAGAAAGAGCGCCTTTTCAGAGCAGCAGCTTGAGACATCGGTGGGATGTCTGTGTTCAATACAGGCCTGCTTGGCTGACCTTTCCCTAATGGGCGAGGCTGCTAATGCAGCCACAGCGCCTTGATGAATACTGTAGTGCTGTTTGAAGTTCAGCGTCGCTAAAAGGGAGGCCGAGAGAACGATCAGGACCTGCAGAGCGGCCGCTTTCCTTTGTTTACGAGTCCTTTCCTGCTTTTTTAATTTCATTATTCCGTTTCTTGTCGCCGTGTTGTCGCGCGGTGGCGTCTTTAAAATGGTAGAAAAACACTTGCTTCCCTCTTTCATATTTCGCTTCGTCCTTTCTTTGTGTGAATATTTCAGACTCTGGAAGATCAAAAGCGGCGCCTGCAGACACAATCAGCAACACCTGACACCAGAACATGTATCAAAGGAAAAACACTCTCAGACTGCGGGGATTCATTCATCCAGTGACCCAAGCAGCCGACTCCATGTCGAACCCCGACCTCCATCTTACCTCGGCGCTGACCTTGACCCTTAATCCGGATTGTACAGGGAGTTCAGTGTGAAGCTTTCTTTTTTCTTATCTCTGCGCCTTCCTCAGGACATTTTTAATCTTTTTTCTGGTAGGACATAAAGCCGTGTGAGTCCGTGCACGTGTCAATACAGCTGCACTTCAGCTGAATGACATTCTGTTCAAACTATTAAACTCCACGACGCTAAAGAACAATGGATTTTCCTCCAAACAAAGCAAAATTACCATTACATTGAGGCCTATTTAACTCTGACAAACTGTATGTCACTATGTATTCCAGCTCAGGACAAAATATGCAAAACTGAGTTAAACATGATAAAAATAAATAAAAACGAGGGCTGATTATTCAAGTCTGAGGTGCCACAAAAGAACTGTAAGGCTCCATTAAAGCCCCTAACGAATTAAAAAACACAAAGCAGCTAAAGCAACTATTTTTCTCTTTGTTGTGCAAATTCTGTCTTTCTTTTAGAGTAGCTTCGAATTCCATTAAAATAAAACCTAATTCACAGCACAGCAGTGAACTCATGTTGGTGAAAATCAGGGTTTTAGTGGCGCAGAGCAGCAGCTTGGAAGTGACTGCTAGTTAATTTTAGTTTTAATGGGCTGAATTTAAGGCACTGTTTCATAGTTGTTGCTTTATCTGACGACATAAACAGAAATTAATGTGAATGAGAAGAGTTTTATTGTGACTTTGGCTGTGTTGAGTTAGAATATGTGTGAGCACAGAGAGCAGGAGAGAAGCTAACGGGTGTAAAGTTCCTCCTGTGAGTTTTCTTTTCAGGTCTTGCTGCTGCTGCGCTCCGACGTCCAGATTCTGCAGGGTTTATAAACCACCTCGTTGGTCCGTGAACATTCAAAGTTCTCCCAAACTCTCCCCAAGTCTGTGGGTCTTTAGAAACTTCTACGATGAACCAAGTGGGACTTTGCTGCCATCTTATAAAACTGACTGGAGACAAACACAACTGGCATCATGACACTAAAACAACAGTAGCATCAAAGTCAACCATTTGTTATAAGGAACAAATAAATTAAGTGTCGTCTGAAAATATTGCCGTTGACGTATTTTGAAGGACAACTGTGACGTCCAACACCTCCCACCTAAATTCACTATCATTCACAAAGTTGTGCATATAGAGCCAACAAAAACAATCAGATCACAACCATTTGTCCATGTTAGCATTTAAACAAACCAAATGTCTGTAAAAAAAACCAACATTATCTTCACCTGTCCTGAAAACTCTCTGCTCGCGTCTTTTCCAGTCTGTTTCCACGATACATTGGACCGGAGCCGAACACATTCTGACGCTGTCATGGTCTTAAGCTTGGCTCAGTTACTTCCTGTTTTATTTTGTAGTAATCTCTTGTAGTTCTAGTTCCTCTCTTTGTCTCTGCTTCCCTGCTGCCCTCATGTTCTCCTATGGTTTGTGTTTTTTCTTCACTTTGATTTCTGTGGATTGGTCACCTTGGGTCTTTTGCTGACGAACCCTGACTGACACCGAGCAGAACTGAAACGAGTTCACGAAAATTAGGTGAATCACATAATTAAAATTATTTTTGGGGGGGGTTTTAACGCACCGGCTGAACGCTGGACTGCACTTCAGCTTTACGAAGTTGTCTGCGAGGTCACTCTTGATCCATTTATAAGTGCGATGCGGGTCAGCAGTTTCAACGGGAGGCACTCAGATGCACCACGGACATGCAGTGTGAAAACAAACTGTCGTAAGCTCTCAGGTTAGCATTAATTTGGCATTTATTTATGTGGACAAATGTGACCGCAAAAGGCTCAGAACATACAAAACAAATAAATAAATAAAAATACATAAGTGAGAATAATCTTTGTTCATGCCAGGACTCGTTTAACGCAACTGACATTGGTGTTAAATGCAGACAAAACTAAAGTCATGCTATTTTCCAATGGCAAAAAAATTACAGAACAACCTTCCAAGGGTCTCAACTGCTCTAGGGTTCAATATTGAAATGGTTCGAACCTATAAGTCCTTGGGGATAACTGGATGGCAGCATGCACAAGTGGGCTAACCCACATTTTGCTGTTTTGTAATAACATGGCGTAAAATGGATCTTTGTGTTACCATTAAATCTGTCAGGTTCCGAATGCTTGTAGTTTAGCATGGTGTGTTTGGAGTTTGTCACACACTTGACATCACACACTGAGCGCGCTCGGCTTTTTGGAAAACCTGTCTACCTGGTTAAAAAAAGGACATATATATATAAAATAATAATAATAATAATAATAATTAGTATCAGGGGTCAGAATTACCAACATGGGTAAAACTGAAATAATCAAACTTCTCACAGACAAATGATCTTTTCAGAATGAGGCCTTCCAGTGCAGATTTGCCAAACTTTAGCCTCCTTTTCACCTGTTCTCATTCATCTCCTCCACCATTGCTCCCGTTACTAAGACATGACACTTACTCCTACAAGTCCGGCTGCGCTGTCACAAACATGTCAACACTCCTGAATTCACTTGAACCTCCAGCAGATGAGCAGGTGTGCTAATTGAAACAGCCTGAGCAACAAGATTCAGATTACGTGTGAAAAAAACCATCCACACGTTAGTGCAGCTGTCACCGATCTGTGGCAGCACGTCAGGAATATTACATGTGAATCAAAGGTGCTGCAGCTGCATCTTCTGGCTTTTTACGAACATTTTAAAACCAAATTTGATCGCAATTTAAGAGGACGGGTGGCAAAGCAGCTGTTTGTTTTGGATTGTAAAGCTTGCATGTTTTACAGGTTTGTTTTTTTCTGACTTTCTGTGACTTAGCAGCTAAATTTGATGGTGGACCATTATGGGGATGGTCGCAGATCGATTCAGTTTGACGGTCAAGTGACTAATCGTCCAAATTGCCAACAAAAAACTTGAAACTTGTCCAAAATGTCCAAAGTGACCTAAAACTTGTCAAAATGTCAAGATACAATGTCAATGTCAAAATACTTGTCCAAAGTGAGTCGAAACCTGTCTAAGGTGACTCAAAACTTAAAAATTACTATTTTTTTTTTTACATGAACCATTTAAAATGGTAGTGGATCACCTCATGGACCATTATGAGGGTCATCGCAAGTCAATTCTGTTTGATGGTCAGGTGACTAGTTGTTTAAATTGCCAAAAACATGCAAATTACCTCAAAACCTGTTCAAAATGCCAAAACACTTTTCCAAAACTGGTCGAAATTAGTTTGAAATGACAAAAAGCATGACCAGTGTTATTTAAAACTCATCCACAATTTCAAAATACTTGTCCAAAGTGACTCAAATCACACCCAAAACGACTCAATACTCAACCAAACTCACAAAACCATGTGTCCAGGGCCAAAAACAAGCGCAAAGTCACTCAAAACCTAATCAAAATGCCAAAATACTTGTCCAAAGTGAGTCGAAACCTGTCTAAGGTGACTCAAAACTTAAAAATTACTTTTTTTTTTTTTTACATGAACCATTTAAAATGGTGGTGGATCACCTCATGGACCAAAATGAGGGTCATTGCAAGTCAATCCTGTTCCATGGTCAAATGACTAGTTGTTGAAATTGCCAAAAACGTTCAAATCGACTCAAAACCTGATCAAGATGCCAAAACACTTGTCCAAAGCTGGTTGAAATTTGTTTGAAATGACAAAAAGCTTGACCAATGTTATTTAAAACTTGTCCACAGTGTCAAAATACTTGTCCAAAGTGACTCAAATCACACCCAAAACGACTCAATACTCAACCAAACTCACAAAACCATGTGTCCAGTGCCAGAAACATGTGCAAAGTGACTCAAAACCTGTTCGAAATGCTAAAATACTTGTCCAAAGGTGGTCGAAACTTGTTTGAAATGACAAAAAGCATGACCAAAGTGATTCAAAACTTGCCCAAAACGTCAAAAGCCCTGTCCAAAGTGGCTTGAATCCTGTTCAGAATGACTCCGTATGTATGTGAGTGAATGGGGCCACGTTCGAGATCATCATCCTCGTCATGAAAGACCAGTTCAGGGTCGCCGTGAACGGAGCTCATGTGTTGGAGTACAAACACCGACTGGACCTGGACCGAGTCGACACGATCCTCACATCCAGAAAGGTCAAAAGTCATTTTCTGGCATTTTACAATCAGAATTCCCGAGGACAGGAAGCAGTGCGGCTCTTTGTTTTGCTTTCTGGAACTCGCATGTTTCAATGGCACAACAGTAAAACTCAAAATATCCCCTTTAGGCGGTTGTTCTTTAAATGAAGTTGTGCATACGGTGCAGTTTCATGGCTGAGACATTAATAATCATCCGAGCGGCCTCGTTAGAAGTCCAGATCAATGCTTTTCCATCTCGTTGACCTTTTACTTTTGCACTTCTGTTCAATAATGTGTTCAGCCTCCCATATCATCTATATTACAGAGTGTGTTGTCACTGTCCGGCCACAATATGAATCCCAGCGCTGCCTTTATGTTCGACTAATTAGGACTTTTCACAGAACACAAGTTTTGACCCCTGAGCTAAATGCCAAATTACCCTCGGGGCAGTTCGTCCCTTCGCTTCGAGCTGCTTAACAATGATTTATTTAAAGGGCTCATGCCTTAGTCATACTGTGGAGACGCTGCTCTTAAATAAAGCTCCAGGAAGTCTGCTGTGAGCCCTCAGATCCTCTCTGATTGTCTCTGAAATCGCCTGATGTAATTTCACACGGAGGTCCTCGTTGGTAATCACCACCCCATCGAGGCCGTTTACTGCAGTTAGAAAACATTTCATTTTAATCAGCCGGAGGCCTTTTCAGCAGCAAATACTATCCTCCTGTTTAAAGTTCATCCTTAAATACATTTCCCAATTTGTGTAATGACAAATAACTTCTTTTTTACAGTCTAGGAAAACAATTGCTTTAAATATTGTGGGCTTTATTTGGTCTGATATAAACACCAGTTAATTCTGTCTGATGAGAATAAGAATAAAGATGACTTGTATTTTAAACAGTTTGATAATTTGAGAAATGCACTTATTGACTTTGGGCTTAATGAAGAGAATGAAACCAGAAAAGTGGAAGTTGGTACCACTGAAGTATGCAACAATTCTAAATACAAATGCAAAAATTAACCTAAAATCATTATTATACCTTAAAAAAAACTCATATTAGCTTCCTGACTTCATGAGCCCCACCCAGTTTATATCATGCCATGCCCTATTAGCTTAACCAAGCTAATGCTAGCTTAAACAAGACAACATTAGCTGCTACTTTAGGCTACACAAGATTAGGTTAGTCAAAGCAAGAAAATTAGCTTGAACATGAGTCTAAACTATTGAAATTTAGCCGCTATTGTAGCCTAAACAAGCTAAATCAACTGCTACTTTGGTCTAAAACAAGCTAAAGTCAGAGGCTGTACCTAAAAAAGATAAAGTTAGCCAAAACCAGATAAAGTTAACTGCAATGTTAGCTTAAACTAGATTTAACCAAGTTAGCCACTGTGTTACCCTTAATATACTGTTAGCCAACAAATTAGGCTAATTAAGATAATCTTAATCCACTATGTTAGCATAAACAAGATGAAAATAGCTATTGTGTGAGGATAAATAAGAAAAAGTTAGCCAAAGTATTAGCCTAAATAAATAAGAAAGACAGCTAATAAGGTAATGTAAACAAATGGTAAATGGTAAATGGTCTGCACTTATATAGCGCTTTTCTCGACCTTAGTAGTATCCAAAGCGCTTTACAATGTGTTTCACATTCACCCATTCACACACACATTCACACACCAATGGCGACAGAGCTGCCATGCAAGGCGCTAATCTACCATTGGGAGCAACTTGGGGTTCAGTGTCTTGCCCAAGGACACTTCGGCATGCGGAGGGGCCGGGGATCGAACCGCCAACCTTGCGATCAGTGGACAACCGCTCTACCACCTGAGCCACAGCCGCCCCAAGATGAAGATTGACACTGTTTTAGCCAAAAGAAGATAAAGTTAGCTGATATGTTAGCCTAAACCAGTTGATAATAGCCACTCTGTTAGCCTAAACAAGAGAAAGCTAGCTGATGCGTTAGCCTAAATAAGATAAAGATAGCCAATACGTTTATGTAAACAAGATGAAGATAGCTCTTGCCTTAGCCTGAACAAGATAATGCAAGCTGCTATGTTAGCATAAATAATCTAAAAAAGGGATTGTTAGCTGATGTGTTAGCCTTAACACAATAAAATCAGCTGCTAAGTTGGGCTAAAGAAGATTTTAGCCTAAACAAGACAACGTTAGCTGTTATGTTAGCCTAAACACGCAATGTCTGTCTAAACAAGATAAAGATAGCTGCTATGTGGGCTTTGAAAAGATAAAATCAGCCATAACTCAGGCTAAGTTTGATGATAGCTGGCAGGAGTCCTTCCATTCAGCTCATTATTTCAAATCAGAGTATTTGTTAATAAAAACTACAAATATCTATTTACATACTGTGAATAAGATTAATAGATTCTCGCTCTTTACCAGTTTTCCAGTGTTTATGCTAGGCTAAGCTAACTAGCGGTTAGCTGTGGCTGTACATTTACAGCAGAACTTAGTATCAGCCTTCTCCGTCCCCTCTGTGAAGCAAATAATCACATTTCCCTGTCGGCTCCTTTTAAGGCACATAAAGGTATTTTGAGGACGACATGAATAAATTAGGTTTCCCATCTTTACATTAGCTCGAGGGAAACTCTCATAGTATTAAACATCTGCATCATCTACCTCGGCTGGGACTAAAGATAACCTTCATGAAAGATTTACCACGGAAAAGCAGTAAGTAATCCATGTCCTTAATCGACCACAGCAGCTCTGTATGTCCTTAAACACAACTGTGTCACAGTTGACTCCCTCTCGCTCCGTCTGAGTTAAGGGGAGGTCAAACAGCAGCAGATTAAATGTGTCACACTTATATAGATCCATCACTCCGTCCTTTGTCCCACTGGAATGTGAAATAGAGGTGTTGTGTTGTGGGGAGATGAGCAGGAGAGGTGGCTCTTAAAGAAAAGCTTCCTGCTGTTGGAGACAAGAGCAAAGCTAATATCTTAGGGTGTTTAGAAACAAAACTAGCTGCTCTCTCTTCCAGGAAGTAGGACTTTAACATCCCCAACCAAACCTGGAAGTGGAATTTCTCCTTTTATAGCTGCAGGATTCGCATGTTTGCCCTTGTTTATCACTAAATCCGTGTCCCAAATCGCTAATAGCTTTTTCTGGAGTTCAACAGTGAATCTTGAGGACTTGTAAAGTATGAAAATATTTACCCAGTTTTAACCATGTGGCCTCGTTAACACGTAGATTAACATATAAATAGACCAGAGCAGAAGGTAAATAATTGGACAATCAGGGGCAAACCGCTATTTGTCAGTTACAAGCTAAAACCTGAGAAGCATATACCAGTCTACACTTCATTTAGACTTTAAAAGGATCGTTCTGGTTTGTTTCATTCTGCTGTATTTCCCGTTAGCGTGTCCGTCGTGTCTCCATGCTAACTTTGCAGTCTCCACCTCCACTGTTGTAGAGATTCAGACAAATAAGGACAAAACAACCTACACCAGAGTAAAAAGCACAAACTCCCTGCAGCTTTCCAAAGAAACTTGATTAGTACATAAATTAAAATTATTATTTTTTATTTTTAGTCTGAATGAAAGGAAAAACACATATTAGCCGCCCATAACAGACATTCAGCCAACTGTATTTGAGATCTTCAACCAGGACGACTACTGCTCAAAGTGACTAGAATCACGTCCAATATTACTCAAAGCTTATCCAGAATGACAAAAAAGTTTCCAAAGTGACTTGAAATTTGTCTTAAATGACTGAAAACTTGTCCAAAAAACTAAATGTTTACACAACATTTGGTGAATCACCCTGCGGAACAATGTGAGGACAGTTGGAGGTCAATTCAGTTTGACGGCCAAGTGACTGGAAACCTGTCCACAACACCAGAAAAATGCCCGAAATGACTCGAAACTTATACAAAATTACCAAAAACCTTTGCAAAGCGACTCGAAACCTGCTCAAAATGGCAAAAAAAACTTCCAAAACAATTTACAATACGTCTAAAATGACAAAAAAATGTCCAAAATGACTTAAAACTTGTCCACAATGACAAAACCTGTTCAACGTGACTTTAATCATGTCAACACTTACTTGTCCAGTGGCGTCAAACTTGTCCAAAGTAATTTAAAACGTGTCAAAAATGACAAAAAAATCCTGTTCAGTGACTGAAAACCTGTGCAAAGTGACCTGAAACCTCTCAAAAATGACAAAAACTTGTCCAAAGTGAGTTGAATCATGTCCAAAATGTCAAAAAATGCGATCAAAATGACTCAAGTAATGTCAAAAATTAATAAACACTTGTTCAGTGTGTGTCAATTTGTCCAAAACGACTCAAAACGTCCTCAATGAGTCAAAAATTGTACAAAATGAAATGAAACTTGTCCAAAATGACTTGAAAGTTGTCCAAAATGACTCATAACTTGTCCAGGAAGACTCCAAACTTCTCCAACATGACTTGAAAATTGTACATAATGAAAATATATTTGTCAAAAATAACTCAGTTTGTCTAAAATGACTCCAAACAAATGACTTGAAAATTATCCAAAATAAATCGAAATTTGTCAGAATGTCTCAAAACTTGTCCAAAATGACTCCAAACTTGTCCAACATGAATTGAAATTTGTACGAAATGGAAATAAACTTGACCTAAATGACTCCTAACTTGTCCAAAATGACTCATAACATGTTCAACATTACTTGAAAATGAAATTAAACTTGTCCAAAATGACTCATAACTTGTCCAACATGACTCGAAAATCATCCAAAATGACTTAAGACTTATCCAGAATGACAAAAAAACTGTCCAAAATGACTCGAGAATTGTCCAAAACGATAAAGCACGTTCAAAGTGACTTAAATCAGGTCCAAAACTACTCAACACATCCTTATCCAGTGGCTTCAAACTTTACCAAAGTAACTTAAAACTTGTCAAAAGTGAATCGAACCATGTCCAAAATGTCAAAAAATATACCCAAAATGACTCAAATAATGTAGAAAGTTTCACAAAATGCCAAAAAAAAGTCAAAGATGACTCAAAAATTGCACAAAGTGACTTGAAAATTACTCAAAATTACTTCCTGTTTGTTTAAAATGATATTTTCTGTGCATTAGACAATAAATTTGTGAACACAACATCCACGCTCGGCCTCACTTTGAACTAAGGTGCAGCTCTTTGCACTGAAATCTACTTTTAATACCCGGAGTCGAGGCAGCCACAGCGGCAGCAAAGTAGGTAGTGAAAGCTTCATAACCGGATAATAAAAAAAATCCATCTTCCCAAACAATATCACAGCCTCACGCGGTGTCACACGGCCAATCAAACAGTCACAGCAAGCCTTCAGCTGCAAACACACACCGGCAGTTATCCAATCAGAGGAGGGGAATCCAGCCACACACACCTGTCTCATCTCATCGTCCACACAGAGATCTACCGCTTTAGAGAGTAGAAGAAGAGAGAATTGAGAGTCAGTATTAAAAAAACCCCAGCGCTGCCATCACGGCGGTACCTTCCCTCTAAGTGAACAGCTGACAGGCGCTCCGACGGCGGCCAATACAGCAAACCGACAGCTGGGAAATTGCCTCTGCAACATAACTGCCTCATGCCTCTTATAGTTTGGACTCGGCCATATCAAACCGACTTCCTGCAAAGACGGGCCGGACCTCATAACTCCAGGACTTCCATCACTGTAGGTTCAACAGAAAGTGCTTCTTTACAGCTGAACTGCTCTTTTCACGTGTTTCTTTTTACACGTCTCATCTCAGTGCTGTTTATATGAAAACACAGCTCTGGGGAAGAAGAAGACGTGTTTAGACTTGATGGTGTATAAATAAAATTGCTTTGAGTCAGTCTGGATTCTATGAAGAAAGACAAGACGATGAGACGGACAGGATTAACAGCACAACTGTAGAAGGTCTCCAAGACCCTCCAAAACCACTTAAAACCTAGCACCATAAACCAAGTATGATAGCAAGTCGAAACCAGGTTGGAAACCAGTGGAGATCAGGTCTATAACCAGTCTGAAACCAGTACTGAAACTGGTCCAAATCCACTTTAAACCTAGCACCATAAACCAAGTATGAAAGCAAGTCGAAATCAGGTTGAAACCAGTGGAGATCAGGTCTGTAACCAGTCTCACACCAGTCCCGAAACTGGTCCAAATCAACTTTAAACCTAGCACCATAAACCAAGTATGAAAGCAAGTCGAAACCAGGTTGGAAACCAGTGGAGATCAGGTCTGTAACCAGTCTCAAACCAGTACCGAAATTGGTCCAAAACCACTTTAAACCTAGCACCATAAACCAAGTATGATAGCAAGTCGAAACCAAGTTGGAAACCAGTGGAGATCAGTTCTATAACCAGTCTGAAACCAACCCCAAAACTGGTCCAAATCCAGTTTAAAACCAGGACCATAAACAAATTATGAAAACAAACAAAACCAAGTTCAACACTAGCCTGAGACCAGCACAAAACCAGTTTTGTAACCAGTCTACACCCAATAAACAACACCCAAGTCTGAAATCTGGCCCATATATAGTCCAAAACCAAGTCCAGACTTTACCTGACACCAGCCTGGACCTTGTATCAGAAACCATGTGTGGGAGCAAGTTGAAACAGTCCAAAAATCAGGTCCAAATCCAGTTCAAAACCAAAAGCCTAGTTAAAACCAGGTTCAAAACCAGTCAAGAATCAGGTCTGAAACCAGTCCAAAATCAAATCAAAATGGAGTCCAAACCATTTAAGAATCAGGTCTGACACCAGTCCACAATTAAGTCAAAATCTAGTCCAAAACCAGGTCCAAATTTCCCAAACTAGTTGGAAACCAGTCTAAACTCAGTACCATAAACCAAGTATGACAATCAGTTAAAACTGGATGCGAAGCCAGCCGAAAATCAGGTCCAAAACCAGTCTGAAACCAGTCCAGATACTGGTCCAAATCCAGTTTAAAACCAATCCAAAACCTGTCTTGTAACTAGTCTAAACCCAGTAGCAGAAATCGAGTCTGAAAGCAAGTTAAAACCTGATTCAAAATGAGTCCAAAACCAAGTCTAAAACCCAACTGAAACCAGTCCAAAATCTGGTCAGAAATCTAGTATAAAACCATCTGAAACCAGTCCAAACGATTTCATAAGTAAGTCCAAGTCTAGTCCAAAACCAGGTCAACATCTTGTCCAGAACCAGTCAGAAACCAGCACCAAAAATCTAGTTGAAACTGGTTCAAAACAGTCAAGAATCTGGTCTGAAACCAAGTCATAATCAAGTCCAAGTCTAGTCCAAAACCACGTCAACATCTTGTCCAGAACCAGTCTGAAACCCGTCAAAACCCAGTACCATAAAGTCAAACAAAACCAGGTCCAAAATCAGTTCAAATCTGGGTCAAAACCAGTCTAAAAATCAGGTCCACATCCAGTCTAAAACCAGTCTAAAAATCAGGTCCACATCCAGTCTAAAACCAGTCTAAAAATCAGGTCCACATCCAGTCTAAAACCAGTCTGAAATCAGTGTAAACACAACTTCCATCACTGTATATACAACATAGCGGGCTTCTTTACAGCTGAACTGCTCTTTTCATGTTTTTCTTTTGTTTGTCTGAAAACAGCTGATTTACTGCACAGCAAATGCACCTTTTCACTTTTAATCTGCACTAAATGCTTTGCAGTTGGATGTCAGAGAGGAAGTTTGTCTTTACTGTCACTTCTACATGATAACAGGAAGAGAGAATGACGCAGGTTATTTCAGGAAGCTGTCAGACAAGCCGAGCGGCATCGAGCAGGTGACACGATCAAAACATCCATCAGGAAGCGAGTGACAAGTGTTTGATGAAGTCACGTAGCAGCGACGCAACACGAGGCGGAAATCAGGGAGGCGTCTGATGAAGCATGTTGAGGCAGACGGATGTCCGGCTGAACATCACACCACCGCTGCTGGTTGGAGTCTGAACATAACGCTGGAAGGTCTTGACCTCACTGAGTGCAATGAGATGACATATGTTTTGGTGGTAGATAAATAAAGCTGAGTTGGGTGCGTCTGGATTATATGAAGAAACAGAAGACGCTAAGACGGACCGATTTCACAGAAGAAAAGTCCAACACAGGTCCAAACCCAGTACCAAAAACAAGCATGAAATGAAGTATGAAACCAGGTTCAAAATCAGTCCAAAACTGAGTCTAAGACCTGTCTGGAACCGTCCAAAATCAAATCCAAACCCAGGAATAAAAAACAAATATGGAAGAAATTAATTCAGATTCAAAAGCGGTTTGAAAGCATTCTGAAACCAGTGTACATCAGCTCCAAAACCAGTCCAAAAACACCCAAAACCCAGACCAAAAAAAGAAAAGAAAAAAAAAACACAGAAGGAAGTTGAAAATAAGTTTTAAACCAGTCCAAAATCAAGTCCAAATCCAGTCCAAAACCATACCCAAACCCGTCCTGAAAAGAGTCCAAAAATATGGTCCAAACCCAGTCCAATACCAAACTCAAAACCAGTCTGAAACAAGTCCTAAAAAGCAAGTAAAAACCATGTTCAAAACCAGTCCAAAATCTAGCTCCAAGCCTAATCCAAAACCAAGACCAAAACCAGTCTGAAACAAGTCCTAAAAAGCATTAAAAAGCAAGTTAAAACCATGTTCAAAACCAGTCCAAAATCTAGTCTGAAACCAGTATAAAATCAGCTCCAAGCCTAATCCAAAACCAAGACCAAAACCTGCCTGAAACCAGTCTAAAACTTAATCATAAACCAAGTATGAAAGAAAGTTGAAACCAGGTTTATAATTAGGTCCAAAATCAGGTCCCAATCTAGTCCAAAACCACGTCCAAAACCAGTTTGAAACAAGTCCTAAAAAACAAGTTAAAACCATGTTCAAAACCAGTCAAAGTCTGATCTGAAATCAGTGCATAATCAGGTCCAAGCCTCATCCAAAATCAAGACCAAAACCAGTCTGAAACCAGTTCAAACCTATTATCAGGAACCAAGTATGAAAGAAAGTTGAAACCAGGTTCAAAAAAGTCCAAAAATCAGGTCCCAATCTAGTCCAAAACCACATCCAAAACCAGTTTGAAACAAATCCTAAAAAAACAAGTTAAAACCATGTTCAAAACCAGTCAAAGTCTGGTCTGAAACCAGTGCTTAATCAGGTCCAAGCCTCATCCAAAATCAAGACCAAAACCAGTCTGAAACCAGTCCAAACCTATTATCAGGAACCAAGTATGAAAGAAAGTTGAAACCAGGTTAAAAAAAGTCCAAAAATCAGGCCCAAATCCTGTCCTAAACCAGTCTAAAACCAGTACTAAAAACCAACTATAAAGCAAGTTGAAACAAGGTTCAAAACCAATCCAGAATCTGGTCTGAAACCAAGTCTCAAACTAGGTCAAAATAGTCCAGATTCAGGTTCAAATCCAGTCCAAAACTATATCCATACCAGATCAGAAGAAGTCTGAAACCAGTTTAGACCCAGTATCATAAACCAAGTCTAAAAGGAAGTTGAAAATGGTTCAGAGTAAGCTCCAGACCCAGTCTGAAACCAGTACTGAAACCCTAGAATAAATCAAGATGAAACCAGGTTCAAAACTAGTCCAAAATCTGGTTTGAAATAGTCTAAAATCAGGTCAATATATGAAAGAAATTAAAATTAGACTCAAAAGCAGTTCAAAAACATTTAAGACCAGTGTCCAACACTGGCACCGAAACCAGTCCAAAAACAGCCAAATGAAGACCAAAACCAGTCTGAAACCAGTCTAAACCTATTATTCTAAACCAAGTATGAAAGAAAGTTGAAATCAGGTTCAAAAGCAGTCTGAAATCAGGTCCCAATCCAATCCAAAACCTGTGTGAAACCAGTCTAAATTTAGTAAAATAAACCAAGTATAAAAGAAAGTTTAAAGCAGGTTCAAAACCAGTCCAAAATCAGGACCCAATCTAGTCCAAAAGCAGTCCAAAACCAGCGTGAAACCAGTCTAAACCGACTATCACAAACCAGGTATTAAAAAAAGTTGAAACCAGGTTCAAAACCAGTCCGAAATCAGGCCCTAATCTAGTCCAAAACCACGTCCAAAACCAGCGTGAAACCAGTCTACACCTATTATCACAAACCAGGTATGAAAGAAAGTTTAAAGCAGGTTCAAAACCAGTCAGAAATCGGGTCCCAATCTAGTCCAAAACCAGTCTGAAACCAGTCTAAATCTAGTAAAATAAATTAAGTATGAAAGAAAGTTTAAAGCAGGTTCAAAACCAGTCCAAAATCAGGCCCTAATCTATTTCAAAACCATGTCAAAAACCAGTCTGAAACCAGTCTAAACTTAGTTCAAAACTAGTCCAAAATCAGGTCCATGGACTTCCACGTACATCACTGCCGTGCACACATGACTAATCACTGACCTTAAGCAGTAAAAGCAACATCTTAAACGAAGTGCCGCCCCCCGACTGAGACGTCCTCAATCCGCTCAGAACTCCATTTAAATGCTGGTTTTTCCTGCGGTGCGAACACACGAAGACAAACTGAGTTCCTCAAACGCTCTGGTTCCCCGGGGAACAGTCCCCGCGGTGAAAACACACCTTTGGAGAAAATGGAGAGAGACGGAGCCGCAGACTGGAGGAGGATGAGGACTCCGGGGACTTGGGGGAGCTGAGATGCCGAGGTTCGCTTCGCAGGCCAGACAGACGCCGGCGTTCGCTGGGGAATCGACATGATCAAAATAGCAATCAGACTCCAAGTGACAGACACCGAAGACGCACACAAACAAACAAAACATGCAAATGCAGGCGCGCACAAACACTCAAACTATTCTCCAGCTGCGCACTAAAGAGGCCTGTGTGTCTATTCTCCTATTGTGTTCATAAATGCAACATAATGGTGTCACTTCGCCATCCGTCATTGTACCGGATTCCCCACGGACCCACCGACAGGGAGACAGACCGATGGGGGGATTATTGCAGAGGCAGACGGGCTGACAGACCCCCGAGGAAACAAACCGACGGCGACGTGATGGAAATAGCAGTCAGACGGAGGGCGGCAGGCTGTTTGTGATGTGTTTTCACTCTCTGGTAATCAGCAACAAGTGAAGATAATCAGCTCCAAGTGAGGAAGTGAAGCAGCTCGGAGAAAATGATCATTAGAGCAAAAACAGCGTCTGTGACATACAGTAGAGACGCTACCAACTAAATATAGCTGCAGTAAAGGTTCATTGTTCCCCTGATCGCATAAATAAAGCGACTCATCTGCAGGCTGGATGCTCTAGTTATGTAGAAGAAGCAAAAAAAAAACCAGTACACTTGAGTGTTTTCAGCAAAACTGTGCATGTTGCATAAATATTTCTCTCAAATTGCTTCTCACAAAGATTCTGAAGGAGGATTTTTATATCTGACATAAACGGTTTGCGCACAAAAACAAAGGTTGTCTTGTAAAACAGCATCGAAACTAGCAATTCCTCATGTTAGTTTTTATGTGGGAAAAGCCAAAACTTGACAGAAGCTCCAACCAGAGCAGGTCGATGTGGGTATAAACAGAGGAAGTCTATATATATGTGGAGTAGTAATAATAATAATAACATACAGGGCTGCAGACAAGCAAAGAAAATCTTAGTTGACTGAAATTGTCCTTGAAATCTGCATTTTATCTATAGATGAATACATCTTCCACAGTGCAATGAGTGACTCTACATGCAGCCTAATGAGATAAAGGGCCACCATGACAAAGTCTCCTGTGATGCTTAACGCCCACCAGCTGTTTTGATATTAAATACTTGGTCACAGATTATAATTGATTGAGCAGGTATGACAGGTTGTACCGCAAAAACAAAAACATTGGTTGAGTTCTGGAGATTCAATGCTGGTCTCCAAATACGACTAATACATACACCGATCAGCCCCAACATCATGACCACTGACAGGTGAAGTGAATAACATTGATCATGTTGGTTCTATGTGGTGTTCTGATGGAAAACCTTGGATTTTAACATCCGTGTTGATCAGACTGAGGCTACGTTCAGACTGCAGGCTAAAGTGACCCAAACCTGATTTTTTCTCCCCCTATGCGACCTGCATCTGATCTTTTCATGACAGTCTGAACAACATGGATCTGATTTTTTCCAATGTGACCCAGACCACTTGGATATGTGGTCCTAAATCCCATCTCTGATCTTTAGCCATGACTTCTGTCTGAACGACCAGGTCGCATTTATCCGACCGACACGTCACTGATTCACGACAAACGTCTCTATTCTGTGTTCAAGTAGGAACAAAAACAACAACCATGGTGGACGATAATGTGGAGTCCAGTCAATGGAGGTTTCAGAGTTTATTAATATTTGGGGGGACAGCTCTATTCAGGACTAACTCCAGGGGTCTTATCAGAACTGGGTGGTTTTTGAAAACATTTCAGAGCGTTGGTATAAACGGTCCTGGCTCCAACCCCAAAGGAAAGTAAAGAGCCTCTGAGCCGAATATAATGAGGGTAAAGACTCAAACAAACCAAGCGGCCGTGGACGTGTTGCCGGTCCACTTTACAAAGAGCTGGACCGCATTTTGGGACCGGACGTTCAGCTGATAGAACTGCTGGATATCAGCTTTGCCTTGTGATGTCGTCATGTCCTCTTCTGCACATGCGGGACACTTTTGGGTCGCATGAAGTTCACACTGGAGATCATATAGGAGCTGTATTTCAAAGTCAAAGTCAAAGTCTTTTTATTGTCGATACTGTGATATGTACAGGACATAAAGAGCATTGAAATTGCTGTACTCTTCAAACCCTCAGTGCGGACAGTAAACATCAGGACAAAAAAGACATTACGTAAATAAAGTTCAACAGAACAAGCCAAAAGAGCATTAAAAAAATAATAATAATAAAAAAATACAATTAAATAAGTACACTGTGAGAGACTCTGGTGCAAAATAGATACTCTGGTGCAAAATATTTCACTTTCGTGCAATATTTAACTGGAAATGTGAACGAACTCGCAAAACAATCGGATTTCACGAAAAAATCTGAATTGAGCATTAAGCCCTGCAGTCTGAATGTAGCCTTAGACACGCACATAAACATTGTCCCGCAACAAACACACTCCCTCATGCAAATGGAAATCCCAAATGTCACTGGAGGAAAATGCACCCCACCACATGGAAACAACATCAACCAATCAGGAACATGTTGAGGAACATGACAATGGCCCAACATGTTGATCTGACCTCCAGACTTCCCACAGCCCATTCTGATCAAGCATCAACAGGATGCAGTGGAACAAGTTGGATTGACAGAGGCTCCACTGCACAAGCCAGGGTACCCAAAGGATCCACTGGTTCCAGACCCCATAGGACACCCTGAGAGGTCCCCATGTCCAATGG
Source organism: Dascyllus trimaculatus (assembly GCA_024666655.1). NCBI lineage: Eukaryota > Metazoa > Chordata > Actinopteri > Pomacentridae > Dascyllus > Dascyllus trimaculatus. Next base: position 31,766,640 of record CM045450.1, read on the forward strand.
TTCAGAGCATTTTGGACCACATAAGGGGGACCAACACAGGTGGTCATAATGTTAAGCCTGATCGGTGTGTATTTATTTGTTTGTTTGCTTGTTTGTTTGTGGAAACATTTCTCTTTTTCAGGCTTTTATCTTAAATAGTTCCTATGATGTCGTTGTTCAAACAGCCTCAAATTTTAATGTGCACCGAAAACAACAGTTGCTAAAAGTAGCTAGACGGGTGATTTTTTAAAGAAACTTGTCTAGGAAAGTGCCAAAATTTCAGGATTAACTTTATAAATATTCACATTTTACGCGACAAAAAAAATCAGAGATGGTCAAGCAGGAATTGCTCTAAAAGTCTCTAATCTGAATAAAGAAAGAAACATTTTTTTGTGGTAGATTTGTCTGCCTCTGTGTTTCTGTATTTTATGTTTACAGCTAACAAGAGAAGCCAGCATTTATTCAGCTGAACACATGTGCAAAAGCGTCTACGTCTTACTACAGCTTCGTGTGTGTTTGTATGTGAAGGACACATTGCAGCACGTGTGTGTTTGCTCGTGCGTATCCGAGTGAATTAGCTCATGTTTGTGCATGCAAATCTGGGTTTATTTTAAAAGTGGACATGCTTGCGTTTTGCATGTAAATCCGTGTGTGTGTCGGAGGCAGCCGCACCGTGATGGCTTCGTCTTTAAGCTAGCTGGGATGGTTATGGAGGTCATCCAGCTTGTTTTTAATCCTCCCGGTCGGCGGCGAACAAAGTCGTGTTCCACAGATCATCAGGCCTGAGAGGGAAGCATGTTGTCGTTTCTGTTAGAAGTGATGCTGCTGTTGTCACTCCGCTGGTTGTTCTAATGACAGAGTGTGTTTCTGTGTGTAGAGGCTTTAATTCATGGCAGGTTTGTGTGGATTTACACTTGTAATACGTGTTTGCATGGAATCTGTGTGTTTCTGTGCAGAAAAGGACAAATGAAAGTCACAGCATCAGGATGTTTATTTCTGAATGTGTAGCGACGCTGCTGTGATGTGTTCATCAGGTGTACATGTATGAATATGAGTTTAAAACATTGAGATTGAATCGACTTCTCATGCCTCCATGCAGGCGACAGCTGTGGTCAGAGTCAACACAGTATCTCTAGAACCCCTGAAGGGAATTCATTTCAAATCTGGCACAGGCTTTCACTTGAACTCAACAATGAACCCATTAGATTTTGGTTCTGAAAAACAATTTTCTTGCCTTTATTTAACAACACAAACCGGGAACAGATGGAAAGATGGCTGCAAATTAAATCTGGACTTGTTGGTGCAAAAATACAACCACAAAGTGAAAATTCTTGACTTGTTACAAACCAAAATTCAAATTATTCACATTGTAAATATGTTTTGTTTTTTATCCAAATATCTGGCTTTTTTAACACTAAACTTGATGTTTGGGTTCGTTTCTTACAAAATTATATGATCAGTTCTACACCGATCAGGTATAACATCATGACCACCTGCCTAATGTTGTGTTGGTCCCCTTATATGGTCCAAAATGCTCTGAACCATTGGACCAGAGGACCTCTCAGGGTGTCCTATGGGGTCTGGAACCAGGACGTTGGCACTGGATCCTTTGGGTACTCTGTCTTGTGCAGTGGGGCCTCTGTCAATCCAACTTGTTCCACTGCATCCTGTTGATGCTTGATCACAATGGGGTGTAGGAAGTCTGGAGGTCAAATCAACATGTTGGGCCACAGTCATGTTCCTCAACATGTTCCTGATTGGTTGATGCTGTTTCCATGTGGTGGGGTGCATTTTCATCCAGTGACATTTGGGATTTCCATCAGCATGAAGGAGTGTGTTTGTTATGGGACAATGTTTATTTGGGTGTCTAAGTCTGATCAAGGTTTTCCATCAGAACACCACATAGTACCAACATGATCAATGTCATTCACTTCACCTGTCAGTGGTCAGGATGTTGTGTCTGATCGGTGATGGGATTATTTCACTCGCTTGTTTTTTTTTTTTGTCATTTATCGCTTGAAGTTTTGCTCGTTCTCTGAGTAATTTAATGGAAGCAGCAGCAACAGTTTGTCTTATTACAGCAGGAAACACACTTTTTGAAATGAAAATCAGTTTAAACTTCTCTTCTCCTGTCCAGAAAACACCAGAAAATGTACTTAAATTTGCTTCTTTTGCCTTCTTGCTGCTTCTCCTCTGCTTCTGTGCAGCCTCAGTTTGTTAAATCCTCCAGTAATGCAGCCAACTTTATTTATAACCATCTGTGGGTAAAACTTGTATGATTTCACTCCAGTGAAATGAGTTTTATGTCATTGCATCTTTCAACCATTATACTCATTGGACTGAGTCGTTGAGTGTTTGCTGCATCTCGTTGTAATTAGCTGCACATTGAGCTTCATTAATCAACCAGTGGGGCCAAACCCATTAGCCACCCATTCAACAAACAATGCAGACAATTCCTTCACAATGACTCGATAATAAAGACGTATCAGTTCCACATCTAAGGGTTTCTGTTAAAAAACCCGACCTGAGGCGAACAGTAGAGCTCTGACAGATCGATAAATGAAAGTCTGTTGAAGGATCAGAGGATCTAAACGTCCCCAAAAGGAAAAATCTGACAACGTGAGCTGAAGCTTTCTTGAATAAAACGTTATCAGTTGGTTTTACCGCCCGAGATTTCTCTTCATTCCTTCGAAAATCAAGAATTAACTCTGTCAAACATTCAATTTGTAAAAAAAAAATTGCATTACAGCAGCAGAGAGACCGAGGTTGAGACGGGATGTGCAGTTTAAAAAGCTGCAGTGGACTGTATTAAAAGCAGGGCATGATGTGCTTCAATAAACATGAGATTTATAATATAAAATATATGTTTGGGAACCTTCAGGAAAATAAACCTCATATGTTGGTAAATTTTACAGTGAAGAAAACATGGAAGCAGCTTGTAACTTCTAACTTCTAGTGCAATACATGGATCGGTCAATGCTGGAAAACATGACAAATTAGTACTGTACTGCAATGTACTGTATTTCTTATCTTATTTTTTATTTTTATTTGTACTTACTTCATTGCACACTTAGTATTACGGATATTGCTTAACAATTTCCCTCTTTATTTTTATTTATTTACTTTATTTTGCACATTTTTTTATTATCTTGTATTATTATTTTTTGTCACTTATCACTTGTATAGCACAATCCCCTTGCATGACTACTTTCTGTACTGTCCTATTATGTTGCAACTCTTGGAATTTCCTCTTGTGGGACAAATAAAGGATCTCTTATCTTATCTTAACTTCACACATATAACACCAACATATGGACCCCAGTGGACACCAGTTTATGTCTCCTACCAATCAACATTTAGTCAAAATACCAAACAATTGAAACCTTGTCTTGTCAACATTTGCACACATCAAATCCTACTGATGTTAGAGCCTCAACAGTTGGTGAAATGTTGACCAAAGACTGTATGTCTAGTAGGAAATATGGGTCCATCCATATATATATATATACACTCTCTGGGGCCACAATACCAGCCTCTCTGCACAATTTTGGACATTTTTCCCTCCATTTTCAAGAACCACTCTTTATTTTTGCCATTTCTGACAACAATGAGTCACTTTAGAATCTGTTTCAAGCCATTTTGGACAATTTGGAGTCATTTTGGACAATCTTTAAGTAAAAATAGCAAAAAAAAATGGAACCTCATCAATTCTACCGATGTCAGAGTCTCAACACTTGGTGTAAGGGTGACCAAAGACAATATATTAGTAGGAAATATGGATCCATCAGTTTATATACATGTACAGGAACCTTCTGGGGCCACAATACCAGCCTCTGCAAAATTTTTGCTTTTTTTTCCATTTTCAAGAACAATCGTTCATTTTCTGCCATTTCTGATGACACTCACTCACTTAGGACAATATGTATCATATTTTGGAAAACTGTAGAGCCATTTTAGCATCTCTTGCGAGTCATTTTGGACAAGTTTTTAAGTAAAAATAGCAAAAAACTGGAACCTTGTCGTGCCATATTTGCCACAAATTAAATTCCACTGATGTTAGAGCCTCAACAGTTGGTGAAATGTTGACCAAAGTCTGTATTTTTTGCAGGACTTATGGATCCGTCCATATATATACATGTACAGGAGCTTTCTGGAGACACAATACCAGCCTCTCTGCACAATTTAGCACTTTTTTCCCCCATTTTCAAGAACCACTCTTTATTTTTGCCATTTCTGAAAACATTGAGTCACTTTAGAATCTGCTTTAAGTCATTTTGGACAATTTGGATTCATTCTGGACAAGTCTCAAGTTAAAATAGCAAAAACATGGAACCTCATCTTGCCATATTTGCAACAGATTAAATTCTACTGATGTTAGAGCCTCAACAGTTGGTGAAATGCCAACCAAAGACGGTATTTTTCGCAGGAAATATGGACTCATGAATATATATACACTTACAGGAACTTTCTAGGGACTCTTTGTAGAATTTTGCAATTTTTTTTTCCATTTTCTAGAACCACTGCTTGTCTTTTAGCCATTTTTAACAACACTGACTCACTTAGGACAATATTTATCATATTTTGGAAAATTTTTGAGTCATTTTACAATCCGTTTCAAGTTATTTTCGACAAGTTTCAAGTAAAAATAGCAAAAAATGGAACCTTGTCTTGCCATATTTGCCACAAATTAAATTCTACTGATGTTAGAGCCTTAAAAGTTGGTGAAATGTTGACCAAAGTCTGTATTTTTAGTAGGAAATATTGATTCATCCATTTATATACACACTTACAGGAACTTTCTGGGGCCACAATACCAGCCTTTCTGCACAATTTTTGCATTATTTTCTACATTTTCATGAACAATTGTTCATTTTTTTGCCATTTCTAACAACACTGACTCACTTAGGAAAATATTTATCATATTTTGGAAGTTTCTTGAGTCCCTTTACAATCAGTTTCAAGCCATTTTGGACAAGTCTCAAGTAAAAATGGCAAAAAACTGGAACCTTGTCTTGTCATATTTGCCACAGATTAAATTCTACTGATGTTAGAGTCTCAAAAGTTGGTGAAATGTTGACCAAAGACTGTATTTTTAGTAGGAAATATGGATCCGTCCATATATATACACATAACAGGAACTTTCTTTGGCTGCACTGCCACTCTCATTAGAAAACTTTCCACTTTTGTTTTCCATTTTTAAGCTCCAGGAATTAAAACGCTGGCCTCTGCTGGAGCCATTTAGTATTTAGAAACTATTCTACCTGTGTCCTCACCAAACTTCATGGCTGTGGGTGTTATATTTCTGGAGATATGAAGACGCTTTTGAGGGTGAAAATATTAAAATTCCCACGTCTATTAAGTATATTTCTAGAGTTTCGTTTTGGGTCCAAAGTAGCGCAGCAACACCGCTATATAAAACTGAACCAACTGACCCTCAAGTAAGCGCTTAGAAATATAAGTTTCCTCTGGTGCACAGGTTAATATTGATGAATCATACAGGAAGTGTTTGTTTGCACAGTAGACGCTAAAAAGAAGTAGATTTTTCTGCAGTAGGTTTGGCATCATTTAGACCAGAAATTCAAAATAAACTTCATTTGCCGGAGTAGAGATGCACAAAAACACAGTCTACATCAATTACGCATGTAGAACAACTGGAAACACTTTGACCAGCTGTGAAAATAATAATAATATTAATTATGTTCTGTGGCAGATGTTGTGCTGAAAACTAGTTTGGAAGTAATTCTCAGAGAAGTAAGAAGTCAGTCAAACTCGAGCAATTAAACTATTATTTTTGGAAAAACAGGCAGGAAGAACTCGACTTTCACCAGAAGAAAGACGCAGCTGAATTAATTCTGTGTGTTGCCGTTTGAATTAAACATGTTCATGTGTATCTACAGTATCGGAGTGTGTGTGTGTGTGTGTGTGTGTGTGTGTAGGTGTGTTTGCATGTCTTTATTCTGAGGTCACTCGCAGTCGCACTGATTCATGAACTTACTCCGCTGTTTGCACTGAGTCACTGCGGATAAAAGCATCAGCTAAACGTCTAAAATGGAAATGAAAGAGTGTGTGTGTGTGTGTGTGTGTGTGTGTGTGTGTGATAATTCTAAGAAACCAGCGTGTGCTATGTAGGTCAGCCAGTTGTAAAAGGTTGCATTTACACTCAGGGTCTCTGTATGTTTTTGCCTCCTGGTGTCTTTTATGCATTTTAGTTTGAACCCTGTGTGTTTGCGCCTTTATGTACTGTAAGTGTGTGTGCACATATCTCTCAAACAGAGTGTGTGTTTGTGTGGGAGGAGGGGGGGAGGGAGGTCACAAGCCATTACTCACCACTAGCTGTGTTTACTTTCATCTAATAGGAAAAACAACATTGATGGCTTCCACCGCATTATAAATCGATAGATTACCCAAACGCGTTATAAATCATGTTGCCGTTGCTTTGTCGGAGCAATGGACTCTTCCGCATTGATTTGTGCATAGATTTAATAAGAGGCCCCCCAGCAGGCGTAGGGGATCGCTGGGCTGCTATCTAAATTAAGCTCTGCAGGATGTAATCACAGCTCGGCCCGTTAAAGGCAACCGGCTCGGCTCACGCAGCTGCAGGACTCGAGGGGTTGAAGTTGGAGTCTGGGGACTTGTAGGTTAAAAAAAAAATTAAAACCTGCCAGGAAAACTGAGATCTAATCATCGGCCGTGAGAAGCAACGGCGCCTTGTTTAAAGTGAACAAACGTAGTGGGTTTGACGGATCGCATTTCCAGGGAACGAGTTTGAAAAGCCGACCGGGATGGTTCGGTTGTATTTAATTGTATTTTTGTCCAGAAGCTACTCAAAAGGCATCGTCCGCCAGTTTTCTGGGATGAACAAACAGATAATAGGACAGTTGGCAAAGCAGCAACACCAGACTGAATGTAACTGTAGAAGTAAAGTTACAGACAAGAGAGACTGAGAGGAAATCAAACCTACTGGATAAATAGAATAAATGCAGCATGGCTCAGAAACAGTTGTTGGAAGATACATCCAGCATGGTGAAACATCTTTCTGCAGCTGATGAGCAGAGCAGAAAGAAAGAGTTTGTAGAGAATGGAAACATGGAAATAGCAAAATATCTATAGTATGTGAAAGTACTTCTGTAGATAAAGAGCTCAGTAGCCACAAAACACACAAGGCTGAAAGGCAACAAGACTCACAAGACAAAACATGCAAACTAGACAACAGAAGACACCAAGTCGATGCAAAAAGACCACGAAAAAAGTGAAACAACCAAAAAGTGACACAAAACAATCACAAAGAGCGACAGCATGACCACAAAAACACATCAGATGCCAACAAAGACGTGTAAAATGAACATAATGAGACACAAAACGAGCAAATATGAAAGAAAAAAGATGCAAAACCAACCGAAGTGTTACGCAAAACGACTGCAGAGACGTAAAATTATCTAAATGAGACGCAAAAAAAACCAGCAACAGCGGACAGAATGTGTAATTGTAAAAGTAAATTTGCAGATGAGAGAGACTGAGAGGGCAGTGGATCAATAAAATAAATGCAGCACGGCTCAAAAAAAGTGAACAGAGGAGCAAGTTGTTGGAAGATACATTCATCATGGTGAAACATCTTTCTACAACTGATGAGCAGAGCAGAGAGGACTGGAAAAACACTCAGAGAGCTCATACCTCCACCAAGGAGCTTCAGTCCACCCCCAACACAATCTACCAATTCACATATTTTCTATGGAACGTTACTGATACAAATGTAATTACATACAGTTCAAATGTCCTACCGACAATGCGGCCTTCACCCCATCCGACCTAATGAACAGGCGCGGCCTCTAGCGCGGCAGCTCCTAACAGCCTCCTAGCTTCTTAGACAACCTGAGATAAGAATGCCGGCCCAACCGTGCGTATGTCGCTCAGGAAGGAAAGAGAACTCCGTCATTGTCGCTGTCTGTCGCGTGGAGACCCAAAATGTCATGTGGTCAGAGGGGGTTACCCCAAAAACAAGAGTGCTCTCTGGTGGCTTTTAGAGTAAACCACATTTAATTGTCCACCTGGTTACACTTACATTAAAAAAATTCTTGGATCCAGACGGTGATCCAGATCAGTCCCAAAATTTCGTCATTTCTTCATTGTCCAATTTCACACATTTCCTGAAAATTTCATCCAAATTCGTCCATTACTTTTCGAGTGTTTTTGAACACTAACAAACAAACAAACCAACGCCGGCAAAAACATAACCTCCTTGGCGGAAACATGGAAATAGTAATATTCAAAGTGACTCAAAAATTGTCCAAAATGAGTTAAACTTGCCCAAAATCATTAAGAAATTGTCCCAAAATCACTTAAACTTGTCGATAATGACTAAAAATTGTGTCTAAAATTGTGTTAACTTGGCCAAATTACTTGTAACGTCTCATAACTGTTTCAAAACGACTTAAAAGTTGTCCAAAATTATTTTAAAATGTTCAAAACGAGTGAATATTTGTTCCAAACTAATCATGAGAGGAAAATCAAACCTACTGGATCAATTAAATAAACACAGAGGAGGAAGTTGTTGGAAGACACATCCAGCATGGTGAAACATCTTTCTATGGCTGATACAGTTATATAGTCGGGGTTCAGTGGCCTCTTTTACTGTAATGAACTGAATCTTATGATGTTGTGTGATCTGTGAGCAGCCTGTTCTCTGACTGTATCACATCCAGCTTGTATTTTTTAAATGTGTCACCAGCTTATCTGACTTCTGTACAGTTTGTTTGAACAGCGTTTGGTCCAGTGACCCTCCTAAGTAGGTTACTGTTGCATAAATGTTCTCTGTTCCTGCCAGAGGGAAGGTCCGTGATGAAAAGAGCTATACGTAGATATAAATATATACACAGTGCACACAAGCAGCACAAAGGAATGAGTGAAATGCAAAGCACATAAATAAATAACGTCTCTCAGAAATGCTGGAGCCGAGCTGAGCTGAATCATAAAGAATGCTTTCTACATCTGTTTACCATCATCAGTAAAGTCACTCAGACGGCCGATAAACTACACAGCACCACAAGCCGGGACGAATTCCTCTCATAATTAGAAGATTTTTTGCGTGAAAATAAGCAAAAATGAAGCTTTAAAATGTAAAAATATCAAACAAATGGATGCCAAATTCTTTGAAAGCAACATCTCGACTGCAGTTTTCCTTTAGAGAAAGCTGGCTGATGTATTAGTGATCGGCCAGATGGTGGTTTTGGGGGAGATTGTTGTCATTTTATTTTGCCATTTAATGGTCTGCGTGCCTGAGAATTCAACTTGATAAATAATTAACCTGTAAAGTGCAATTCAAAGCTAATGGGAAGTGGCAGCTGGAGTTGTTGTGGGAAATAAGTTAGCATCGCGTAGCTGCAGTAAAGTTAACGTCTACAGAGGTGATTAAGTCGCGAGTTACTGTCGTCAGCCAAAAAGTGAGCAGAGAGGCCCCACATTTTAGGAAAGCAGTTATCTAAATGTTTGTACTGTGATTGCTGGCCCAGAAAATGAAACAGAGACCCAGAAAATGGCCAGTTAGCAGCTACAAGCCAGGCTTTAATAAAGACACTTATAATCGGAGGTCTCCACAGTAGCGTAATTGAAGAGTTGGATTTTCCAGATTGGCGACGTTGTGTTAAGAACGGATAGACTGATTTATGAGAGTTAATGCATCAGTTTTGGACAGATGAGAAGTTTATGATACCAACCATTCACAGAGGACGTTCACAGACAAGTCTTTTGTCAGCGTGTTTGTAAGACACGACCCTTATTTCCTTTGACATACAGTAGAGCCCGGTTATTATCATACCCTTCGTGCAAAGCAAAACTATGACTATATCCGGGCTATTCTAATATGCGGGCTTCAAAATGGCGGCGATATCAGAGCAATTATAGCATTTGTGTTGGTCTATTGGCCTATGAGACTTGTTTCAGTCATCAATTTGTTAATTTGAATGGGTATATGTATATGTAACGCCCGGACAAACAAGATGGGTGATAATCCCGTCATGGATGACCGGCGCTAGGCCAACGTTTAATTAGGTGTGTGATTGCAAGCCGTGCTGCCGGCGTGATAATTAATCGGTTGCTTGCTATACCGTGACTGGGTATGATATTATCTATTCCTGGGACCAAATTTTGTGCATTTGCCTATGACTATACCCGGGCTTATGACATTATCCTATGACTATAAACGGGCATATTTACTATAATTACATAAGAAATAGTTTTGGATTTCAAAATTCTATGACTATATGCGGGCTATTCCAATAAGCGGCATGATATTAAGTGGGCTCTACTGTATTTGCAAGTTTCACATTGGAAAAAGCTGTTTTTACTGAACCAAGAAACAAAATTAAATCTGCAAACAGCGTCGGACGGGCCCTCGCTACCCTCTGCACCACCGCTGTGGAGACTTTCTGGAAAGTCCAAACACGCATTTGTGTTCGTCTCATCCTTCTCTGCAAATGTACCAAATTTCATGTCTGTAGGACAAACCAGTGATTTTATATGAATTTTTGAAATTTCTAGAAGCTTTTTGGCCACGCCCAAGTGTTGAGGGATAGCCTGTCATCAAGCATTTCACTTTTCATTCACACTCAAAATGGCCGCCCTGTCCTCGCCAGTTTGGTGAAGATCAGATAAAAATCCTGGGAGGAGTTTGTTAAATTCCAATGACTGCACACCACGTGCCCTAGGGGGCGCCGTTGAGCTTTTTTGAAATTTCAAAAGCAGGAATGTTTTGTCTCAGGCTTCTGCATGTGTGTAGCAAATTTCATAGCTGTACATGAAACTAATCATATTAACTCCACTAAAGTCCAATTTTCAAGGTGGCGCTGTTGAGCCATTTTGCCATTCATATGTGTAATTCCCACAAAATATTAAATTTTTCGCCAGTCCTGATGTGTGTGCCAAAGTTGGGGAGTTTTTGAGCATGTTTAGGGGGTCAGATTGGGGTTCAAAGTGGCATAAGAAGAAGAAACTAAGAAAGAAACAAAGAAACATAGCAGTAACAATAGGGTCCTTGCACTCCAGTGCAAGGTCAGCGTTCAGTGCTTCACACTGATCGCTGGCCCTTGCCCTTTCGGGCTCAGGCCCTAACCAGTGGTTTCCCAAACCATTAGTTTTGGTTCAGGCTTCTTCTACTCTGTTTATTACAGCCATGTCGCCTACAGCGCCTCCTTCCTACAACACTGGCGGCCTGGTTTATTCACTTCAAAGCAGAGACGAGACTAATTCGCCTTTTTTGTTCATTTTTGTCCTCATTGCTTGGAAGGATGTTAAAAGTAATTTCTGTTAGTAATTTAGACCCCATCCACGCGAAGCCAAGACACATATAGTTCCAAAAAAGTTCTTCATCAGGACGGAGCTGTTTAAGTAAATATGTCCATCCACGCAAATTCACTTGGTACGCCTGAAAGTGATGTAAAACACACGCCAGGCCTGTTGGTGGCGCCGTGACGCTGTAACAGAAACAAGCGGAAACTGGCGGCAGGACTATAGGTGTGCGCAGAAATCTGATGTAATATTGAACATGGCAGCGGCAAATAGGAGTGGACGAAAATATTCTAAATATTATATTTTGCTGTAATAGTAATAATAGGGTGACTAGCTTCAGCAGTACATACACAGCACTGTACGGCGCCATTGTTGTTGTCATTTTCTGAGTTTGGCGCTTTTATTGAGAGGTGGAGCTATGACGTGTCAGAAAAAGAAGCGGACAGGGCGGAATAACGGTGCCACGTAAACGGTGTTTTCAGATCTTTGCACTCTGGGACCTAAAAGTTCAGAAATGATCATTTTCAGACCCCACAAACGCCGGCTTGGTGTGGACGATACACGGGTTTGATGAACTGTTTGAACTTTTAGGCCTGGGCTCGTCTTCGTGTGGATGGTTCCTTATTCTATCAAAAATATAACACCCGAAACGAAGAACAGGAAGGACATGCATCTCAGAAAATGTATTGCAGATTAGCTGTAGTACCTGGGTGCAACAAGAGGTGGAGCCAATTACGGGCGTTTAGCTAGCAACGGGCACCATGACAAAGCCTTCCGTGACACTTAATGACCTCTTGCCAGAACTCATGTTAGACGAGAACAACTCATCTGGCCAATGTCTTGTTTCCTAGGTTAGGAAAAACTGTTCCACTGTGTGGAATCGTGTGAAATATATCCAGTTAGTTTAATCGAATAATTGATTGGTTAATGATTGTTAGCGCAAGAAAATTAGCTAAAATTTGCATCCATATTTGCTTAACAGTAATATGAAAACATGATTACAAAAAAAAATTTTAAAATGATTTTACATGTTTGTATTGGTCTCACTAACTGCTGAAGCTAGCTCTCCAATCAGCTAAACAGTCTCAATAACTCTCCGGTGAAGAAGGTTCGCAGAAGTTTATTGCAGTCTTATCTTTCTTTTTTTTGTGAAACTGAAAACACAACACAAACTGAATGCCATTGTGAGTTACTAGTATTGAACCAAAGGCCTAAATACAAGTATATTAACCCAAATGCCTAATGCTAGCGGCGTTAGCTTAGCCGCGTAACGATTAGCATGCATGAAATATGCTTTAAACACTACCACAGACAGGAAATGTACAACGGTCAAAGTCAGTATATATTGTCAACTTAGTATACTCACAGACGTTGCTTGAGCGAGACGCAAAAAGAGAAACCCACTAGAAAGCTAACAATCACCAGTAACGGATATTACGGACTTTTCTACTTCAGGTTCGGACAAGAAATAAACAGGAAGTAAACCTACTAACTAGGATACCTGCAATAAGCGTAACTGGCCACAAGGGGGTGCTGTTGCAAATAACAATAACTCAAACACACTGTAATACACTGGAGGCATAACAATGTTTTAAATGTGAAAAATATCAAATATGCAGCAGTTATTGATGATGTTGTGATGAGCTGCCTTCCAAAATACGGGCAGTCATCACTATTTTAACATATTGCTCAACCCTATTTCACAACAAATTAGTGTCTAACATCTAAATATCAACCTAACAAAAAAGACTTGTGAGCAATATTCGCAAAAACATCAAGAAACTCCACGCAGAAGGTCTTCGTCAGGTCACAGCTGAAGCTAGTCAGGGACGCTGCTTCAGGTTTGTCAGCTCCATGCGAGATGTGTTCCGGTTGTAGCCACTGAAGATTTAATAAAAAGGCCCTGAGCAGCAGCAGAGGATCACTTGGCTGATTTGAAGATTAAGCAGTCTGGTTGTAATCACGTCTCGTTCCAAGAAAGGGATCCTCCAGCTTCAACGGCCGGGACGCCGAGGACATGAAGATCTGAGCTGCACGAGCTTTCAGGAGTCAGTTTCAAACACAAAGTCTTGGAAGGCCTTCAGATGGAAACTTTGAAGCTAATACAGCCACCGAAATAAATAAACAACAGCGTCTACCGAGGCACAAATAAATCATTTAGTGGGAGGCAGGCGTTCTTAAAAATGAAAGCAACAAACCAGAGCGAGCGGCACATTCCCGAGATGAAAAGCTCATCGAGATAAAAAGGCGCCGTAATGTGTGATCATGTGGGGCTGTTATTTATCTGAATCAGTTCTGATGTTGGCCCAGCGTGAGGAGCAGCAGCTGGAATGCAACCAGTGAGGCTGCACACAATGAAACTACTGCGTCACCTGTTACCCAGCCAGACTTAAGCATGATGTTGACCTGTTAGTCGACTCGGCTGCTTTTAAACTCACATTTCACTGCTTGTTACTGGTTTCTAATATTACGTGTACCTTTTGCCGTTTTGAGTGTCATATGCGTATCATGCTGTATGACTAAAACTTACCTATGTGTTTCAAAACTATAAACTCCAAATGGTTTCTGGGCGTTGTTTGCTCCTGTGGGTTCATTTTTCTCTGCAATATAAAGTCCTGAGCCTCTACGGGAACAGTACAACCATGAAGAAGTAGAGAGAACTCAGAAATGTCTCTGTTGTATTGCCAGAAATCATTTTCAAAAAAGGGAAAAAGTTGAATTTCTTTGATTATTTGCTTCACAAATCCTGGAATTAAGATCACCAATCAAGATCAACAGATCAGACTACAGGGAAAAGAAGCAAAATCAAACGTTTTAGGATCTGAAATTGATCAATTTTGGCAATGTGCTGTCCTCGCCGCACGTCTCTGCATGCTGCTAGACAGCCAGCGGACCGAAGGAAAACTCCGTACACAAGGCTTTCTTTTCTTGTTTTGTGGAGCTCTCAGAACACATACATATATGTGCGTGATGTGTGCGAGTAGCTGATTGTGATGGTAACTGCAACACAGAAAAAATACAATTGTAATTATGAATGTGCATGCGACACGAGCGGCTAGCTAACACACACGTAACTGCTAACGTAACGTCGTTGATTCTCCAACCTTATGTCAAGTGCCTTTCAGAAACATTGTGACCTCAATGAACTCAGAAAAATATGCTCAAAGTGCTTTGTCCACATGATACTCAAAAAGACGAAAATTTTCCGAGGTACAAACGTTTTAGAGCAAAAAGCGCGATGAGCTGTTCAGCCTTAGTTTCTGCTGTCCGGCTAGCTTGTTTTACCGAGAGAAAACTAACATAGCTTGTCTATATGCGAGAGGAGCACTCACTCTGCTGCGATCAAAACAATCCTTTACGAAGAAGATGTCTCACTCTGTAACTTTTTAGGCTTAGCTTTTAACAAAACTTGTTTATTTCCATCTATGAACTTATTTAAACTTTTAACTAACTTTTTGTTCTTATGAAAATTTTGATGTCTTTAGCCCAAAGACATGACAGGCAATTTCTGCATGAACATAGACTTTAATCACATTCACTGATCTGGATCACCGTCTGGATCCAGGATTTTTTTTAATTTAAGTGTAACCAGGTGGACAATTAAATGTGGTTTACTCTAAAAGCCACCAGAGGGCACTCTTGTTTTTGGGGTAACCCCCTCTGACCACATAACATTTTGGGTGTCCAAGTGACAGACAGCGACAATGACGGAGTTCTCTTTCCTTCCTGAGCGACATACGCACGGTTGGGCCGGCATTCTTATCTCCGGTTGTCTAAGAAGCTGGGAGGCTGTTAGGAGCTGCCGCACTAGAGGCCGCACCTGTTCATTAGGTTGGATGGGGTGAAGGCCGCATTGTCGGTAGGACATTTGAACTGTCTGTAATTACATTTGTATCTGTAACGTTCCATACAAAATATGTGAATTGGGAGATTGTGTTGGGGGTGGACTGAAGCTGCTTGGCGGATACCAATAAATAGTGAAGTCCAAGATGTTATGCAGCCTTTGTTTCCTCAAGCTAACATTCGGATGTTTCAGACAAGCAACTTGTAAAGTGGGACGAAAGAAAATCTGGGAGCTGTGTCAAATAATAAAGTGGGATATTACGACTCTACCAGAGCAATAAGTAACGACACGGAGCACAGGCACGTGGACGTTAACCTGCAAGGTGTTTTAACGAGCAATAAAGTATTCTGATTCTGACATGTCGTTTATTGACGCGAGTTGTCCCGTTTTGTAGGATAACGTGAAATGTTCAAGTGTTAAAACACAATTTAGTAGTTGATAAACAGCTTCAAAAGGCTCTTAAATGCAAGCAGGAGTCTTTCTGAATCTATTCTGACAGTTTTCTGAGTGCCTTCTTATTTTTCCGACCGATTTAAATGTAAATTTCTGCGTGATCGACTGGAAGATTACTCATTAGCAACATCCCTGCTGTTTGTGCAGATTTAAAAGATCGGTTTTGGGACGTGAATTTTAAAACAGTTGAAAACAAGCTGATTTCTGTGTTAGCAAATAGCACCAGCGAGCACCTGACAACGGCAGGACATCCTGGGGGCAGGGGTGATCTTTACCAGATAAATAAGTTATGAGTAACGAGTGTGCAGCTTCTTTTAGATTTAGATTACTTCCCGCACCTAATACCTTGGTGTTATAACTGATCAAACCAGTATAAAATCCACCAATAACCCCGGATGCTGTGAATGCATTTGAATTAAAAACAGCCTAAAAACTATCCGTGTGCATGTGTATGTGCTCGTAAGCCACTTCACACAAGAGCAGCACACAGCAAATATATTCACAACTGCCTAATTACAAGCCGGACACAGATGTTTAGCATTGTCCATCAGCTGTCAGGCATGAAGCGCCATTATGAGACACCATTACAGCTGCCACGGCAACAGAAAAACCCTTTCACTGGTAATCCAAAAGCAGCTCCAGCGCCTGGAAATAACACTCAGAGAGAGAAAATATATAAAAAAATAAAAATTGTGACACTTCAAACAGCATATGTTGGGATAATTAGCAAACCCAAACAATTTGCATTTTAGACACCTCGCCAATTATTTTCATTTCTGCGTTCCGGAGCCGTGGAGACGAAGAGAGAGGAAGAAGGAAGCGACGGTGAAGGTTAAATGAAGAGAGGAAAATGTGGACGGGGAAGAAAAAAGCAAGACAGAAGTGATAGCGAGGGGTAGGAGAGGGAAACATTTATTCCCTTCAACGCAAACTCTCATTTGGCTGGCACAGCAAGGTGTAAATAAACTAGACAATTAATTGGAGATGGATGCAAGTTGGTGGAAAACTCCCTCAAGGGCAATAAACACTTACTGCCAGAGTTGTTTTCACTCGGTGGAACAGAAACACCGGCACTGTCTGGACTGCCCATGTTGGCCGGAACCAGAGGCTCATTTATCAGGGCCTTCCAAAACAATCCACAGCCCACCAAATCAAAAGGTCCCCATAAGGCTGCGGATACGTTGGCTTAATGCAAGGAAAACCTACGCTGGCTGCAGTAGTCGTAAAGTGTGTGCACTTATCGATTCACCTGAATATGCCCCTTAATGAGATTTTTAACCATCTAACTGTCTTCTAAAGGAAAATGCTACCTGATTGCCACATAGGGATGCTAATATAGGGGCTTTGAAATTCTTGTTTTCTCCAATATTGGTAAAAATCCTAGTACTGGGACCTCCAGAGTGGAACAGGTTAAGGTACAGTGATGGTGGTTATGGCTACTGTAAGTCCATATTTGTGATTGGACAGAAACTCTGGCCTCCTCCATCGAAGTCTGACGCAGTACTAACCCACTCTCGACCCCAACCTCCCCATCCTAGCTGTCGGTTAGCGTGTTGGATGTGAGAGAAATGAGAACTGAGTGACTTTGACCCAAACCAAATGGTTGTGACCAGACATCCGAGTCAGAACATCTTAAAAACAGCAAGGCTTTTAAAGCCAGCAACTACTGACTGAACCAGGAGCCCGAAACAGGCCAGAACGAGTCACCAACTTCCATTCAGGAGATTATTTTCACATTATTTTTTAACAGAACTTTAGTTTTGGTTTACATTTTCAGTATCTGTTTGGTTAAATTTCAGCACCAAAACTACAACTGAGGTTTAGGCAGGTAAATTAATTGGTTACATTTAGGCGCTAAAACCAATTTGCTAAATTTCAGCACCAAAACTACTTGATTAAGTCGAAGCATCGAAGCTATTTGGTAAAATTTAGACATTCCAACTACTTGGTTTAGTTTAGGAACCAAAACTACTACTCAGGTTGTGGTACAAAAATGACTTGGTTAAGTTTTAGCACCAAAACTGCTTAGCGAAGTTAAAGCATCAAGACTGTTTGGTTAAATTTACTCATTAAAGCAACTTGGTTAAAATTTAGGCACCAAGACTATTTGGTCAAGTCAGGACCCCACATTTTCCTGGTTGAGTTTAGCCACAGAAATACTTTAACTACCACGACTGCTCTTCAGGTTTATACACAAAAACTCCTTGGTTATGTTTAGACAACAAAACTACTTTGTACCAAAACTATAATTCACATTTAGGTAGGGAAACTACTTGGTTAAATTTAGGAATCAAAACTATTTGGTTAAGTTTAGGTACCAAAATCACTTGGAACCACTTGGTTAGGCTTCATCACCAAAACTAACTTGTGAAGTTCAGACCCCAAAATATCTTGGTCAAGTCTGGCCACAAAAACTACTTGGTTGGGTTGAGGTACCAAAACTATTTGGCCAAGATGTCACCAAAACTACTCTGTTAAGTTTAAACACCAAAACTACTTGGTGTTTAGGGACTGGTGACGTGTGGACATGATAGCAACTGAACAAGCTATTTAATGGACTGATAATGTCTGAACTGGGTGGTTGAAATTCAATTAAATTTTATTTATATAGCACCAATTAACAACATATGTCATCTCATAGAATTTCACATAGTGAGGTAAACTTAGACCTTATTAATCTCAAACCAGCATTATGTTACAGAAAGTGTTTTATAATGTAAATTAACAAGTCTTTCAGGCAAGAGTACCTGGCTGCAGACGTCCACTGTGAGGACAGGAAGTAACGGGTAAAAATCAGAAAAGGACATTTAAAGCGTCCAGTCCGGTAGGCGGCGGTAACGCGTGTGAAGTTGGTTTGCTAACTGCTAATTAAATCAAACGAAGAAGAAGCAGCCATTTGACGAGTGGTTGTGGCCGTTTCTCAATATACGTACTTGTCCACGGTACTATCGTGACTGTGACACAAAATTTAGTTTTAAGATTATTTGAGGCAATAAAGTGGTTGTATAAATGTCAAATCTGTGGTCAGTTTATCAGGATAAATTCTGCTTAAAAATTTACTCCAAGGGTTTCGGAGATGTGAGTGTCCCCGTTAGACAGCTACTACCAGGCGGTCAGCGCTCACAGCTCCCCGCTGACAGCAGCCTTAGCTCGGATAGACTTTCTGAAATCTGCCGCTGGCTCTGACGGTTCTGTAGCAGGATAGAAGTAGTTTTACGGGAATCTAACGGTTACACTTTTGTTATTTAATGTCCCCGGTCGCCGACTTTGTCATTATATTAGTAATTATTGTGTTTTCTTCATTACCTGTAGTGCGTCTTTGTTCTATTCTTATGACTGTAACTGTGCATTAAAAATAACATTTAAGGATTTTTCTGTTAGCAGGCATAAAACTCACAATGAGGCTCATTCTCAAAATAATCACAAGTTTAGTATATAAATTAAAACGATATATACTATAGACAATGGTGTAGTAGATTTTACGTTGTATTGCTAATGCATTAGCAATACTATGCGATTTTATTTTGTAATGCATCCTGTGCATTTCCTGTCCTCACAGTGGAGGTCTGCGGCCTGGTGCTTCTCCTTTCAGGCACACTTTAAGTCTCTACATAGTAAACCTGATTCTACCACTGAGCACCACCAGGTATTCACAGCCTGATCCTGCTGAAGGAAATATCAATAACTGTATATGAAGGAAAATACTATTTTCCCTCGTGTGACATACATCTCTGTGAAGATTTCTCCTGACAGTTTCTTCTGAGGACGCTGCAAAATGTTGATTCAGTTAATTCCTTTTTATCTGCCTCTGAACAAGGCATTGATCTCGTGGATTTTCAGACAGATGCAGACTTTAACATGCAGCAAATAAACAAATACATGAAGCGGACTCTTTGTGTCCACGCAGAACTCCAAAGCGTCCTCCCACAGGGACGAGGAAATCTGATCCGCGCCACGTTGTTTTTCAGATATTCAGAGGAAAACACACGGAGGCTGCTGATGTTTTAACACCAAGATATGTGAGTTTGAGGTTTAAGGTTGCAGAAATGCAGCAGCCTGAAGTCTTTATTACTGAAATCTTTTCTTTCCTGTCGGTCCGTGAACATGGAGAAGTTCTTCCTGCCAGCCTGAACATAGTTGTGAATGAAGCGAAGATCAACATGACATGTTAATTTCCCCAGCGTGTTCTCCTCCACTCTTTCACTATCACCGACTGCACCTCTTTCTCTTTCGCTGTTGCACATATTCACTCAAATGTCCATTCCTCTCACTCGTTTCCTCCCCTGTGCATTAAGCCAGAGCTCACAGTCTGCTGAATATAAATCCATTCACCTGGTGTTAATACACTTTTTGAAATGTCAGACAGTGAACCCTGTGACGAGTCAAATACAACTGAAATATGTATTTTAATGTGCATGATATATTCATCCATTTGTCTGCCTTAGATCACATCAGTGTGCATTTCTTTGCAGATAACACAGAGATCTATTTAGACTTTGCCTCCAACAACAGCAACAATACATCCTCTCTTCTAAAAATTAAAAACTGTTAAAAGCTTTCTCAGAACTTCAGTTAAACTCAGATAAATTGGGCACTAACTTGCCCCTACTTGCCGTACATAGTTTGCTTTTGTTCATTAATATTATATTCTTCAGAGTAAAACAAAACTAAAGACATAAAACCTACAATATGTCTTGTCACAAGAAAAAAATGCAGGCCGACTTTGAATCCCAGAGCAGATGACCTACATTATTATTGTTTCTTCAAATATTATATCTGTTTTCTCTCCAAACATCTTGGAAACTGTTCATGCTTTAAGCACATTGCAGTTAGATTGGCTCAACTATTTTCTTGTCGTAGTCAGTACAGCATATCCAGACGTTAAATGCTGCACTATGACTACATACAAAGTCCCATAAAATAATCCACATAACACCACCGTCAGCATCCAAGCCAAGTGGACATTATTCCACATGCTACCAATGCCATTTTTAACCATGTGCTCGTAACAATTTCTACAAAAACGCTGTCCTAGTACGACTGCATTATGTGAGCTCTGGTTGGAAGACATTAGCCACCACAGAAGTCTGTGTCATGGTGCCCGTTACTAGCTATATACCCCGACAATGCTGTCTGCCTGTGGGGATTTAGCTAGCGGTCGATCGGACAACAGGCAGTTATCCGATCGACTGCCTCCTCAGGTCGCTACAGTTTTAAACACAGCAAACAAACTGCAGTCTTTCATTGGATTACACAGTGAATAGCTTGTTAATGTGGCCGACTAGTGACATATATTTAAACTATTTTCTATACTGATAGTCAGCCACGCCACCAATCAATAGTTGTTCAATCATTAAGGCAATCAAGGTAAAGTGGACATAATCCAGATCTTACTAATGCCATTTTTTACCACGGATTCGTAACAATAGTCACAATAACATTGCCCTATTAACCTAATCTTCATCTTTAATACATGAACTCTGGTTGGAAGTCATTAGCCACCACAGAAGTTTTTGTCATGGTGCCCTTTGCTAGCTAAACCACCACAATGCTCTCTGCTTGACAACATTAACTTCCTGTAGCCCGATCTACCGCCTCCTCAGGTTGCTACAGCTTTAAACACAGCTAACAAACTGCAATCTTTCATTTAATTGCGCAGTAAAAAGCTTGTTAATGTGGCCGACTAGTGACACACATTTAAACTATTTTCTAAACTGGTAGTCGGCCACGCCACCAATAAATAGTTGTTTAAACATTAAGGAATTCGAGGTAAACTGGACATTATTCCAGATCTTACTCATGTCTATTTTTTTTTTTTTTACCACAGACTCTGGTCGGAAGCCATTAGCCACCACAGAAGCTTTTGTCATGGTGCCCGTTGCTCGTTAAACCCCCACAATGCCCTCTGCTTGCCAACATGAACTTCCTGCAGCTTGAGTGACCGCCTCCGTTAGTTGCTATAGTTTTAAACACAGCAAACAAACTGCAATCCTTCATTTCATTACACAGTAAATAGCTTGTTAATGTCGCCGACTAATGACACATATTTAAACGATTTTCTAAACTGATAGTCGGCCACGGTATGAAATAATAGTCATTAAGGCAATCGAGGCAAAGTGGACATGAACCAGATCTCACTAATGCCATATTTTTACCACAGACTCGTAACGACAGCCACAATAACGGTGTCCTAGTAACTTAATCTTCATCTTTAATACGTGAGGTCTGGGCGGAAGCCATTAGCTACCACAGAAGCTTTTGTCATGGTGCCCGTTGTTTGTTAAACCCCCACAATGCCCTCTGCTTGCCAACATGAACTTCCTGCAGCCTGAGTGACCGCCTCCGTTAGTTGCTATAATTTTAAACACAGCAAACAAACTGCAATCTTTCATTTCATTACACAGTAAGAGGCCGAGCTAATGCATTTTCTGACATGCATGCTTTGTCAGTTCATGTACTTTTAATTAATTATTAACGGAAAATAACAGATTAGCAGACAGTCATCAGCATCTTAACACCACAGAATGCGCTTTGCTGCAGCTATGTATTGTTAATGGTGTTTGTCACCTATTCGCAACAGAAGGATTTTAATCACATCCAACAACAAGAGCCCAGGTTACCCACAAGGTCAGCTTTCCAATTATTAGTTATTTGTCACAACATGCATAAAGCACTTAAAATAATTGCAGTGGAGCCCCTTGTACGCAGTGTTATTTAGAATCTAATTCCGTGCGAAAGACAGTGCAATGGTATAATTGCATGAGCGCACTCTGCATGTGACCGCTGGACCCAAACTTGCATTATTAAACGAGCAACAAAGAGAGCGAGTGGGTTGGCTTTGTTTAAAGAGCCGAACATGTTTCCCTCAGTAGCAATAGAGAGGAGTGAACGTGTTAATGGCTGAAAAGCGCTCTTCACGCTCTCTTTGATGCTGTCAGGTTGCTCGGTTTGAAGACGCTTGTCTCCACACAAGATAAAAGCCTCCGCTGTACTCGTTTTAAATAACCATTAACGTCTCATCCTCTCACACGGTTGTTGTTGTCGTGTTTAATTATTACTGAGAGTGGTGTCTGGAAATGCACTCTCTCCGGCTTTTCTTTTTTTTTTCCTGAACCGCTGTGAGAAAAAGGAAATCTCTCGCTGTATCTTCTTTCTTAGATTACATTATTTGTAGAAGCACAGCTCAGCCTCCGGTGGCCCCCCCGGAGCAGTTTCAGTGTCTTGCTCAAAGGCTCTTGAATTATGTTTGCTGGCACTTTGAAAATGAAACCAGCCACCTCCTGGTCCCAGTTCACAGCTGGAGCGCTCCCAGTCGATGCCGGGCTCCAGCCAGCAGCAGACCGTCTGATTTTCATTCAGCCTCTTTGCAGCCGGGCCAACTCTCTCCCCGGCGACTCAGTATGGCGGCTTCTGATTTTCATGTATTTTAATTGCAGAATGTGGCATTTGAAAGTTCTTTTTTTTCGTTTTACCGTCGGCGGCCTTGTTCTCACCACTCACTCTCCCAGTTTGTGGTTATATCCAACACTTGGCAGCTTCTCGTTCAATTTCCATCAATATAAAATGAAACAGTGCGGATATTTAAATATAAAATGAGTCCATGTTTATGCTAATTAATATCCCACTCAGCTTCAAACCCTCTGACATACAGTTGCTTTTGGAGGGAATAAATGGGACGGATTTTAACTGGGAGAATTTTAAATTATATTTTTCCCTTGCTGTGAACATACTGTATATATTTAATGAAAAGACTTAATCCCACTGACAAACGCTGTGTTTTGTGAACTGATATATCTTAATCCTCTGAGCTGCAGAACTCTATTGTTGTCCAAAAACACATCAGGGAGCCTCGCTGTTGCACTGAAAATCCTCATTAGAGGTCCAAACATGCATCAATCCACCACTGAATATTACACTATTTGCTCTACTGAAAAATCCTCGAAGGTGCTGCCGATGTGAAAACTGTAGATGCACGATTTTAGACAAATTTCCAGTTAATCTGCGACCAAACATTCAAATAATGCGGCTCACCACTTGTAGATCTGAAAAATAAAAACAGGACAAACCGTAAACATCTTCACAAATCAGCAACAACTGAAGCTCATCATTCTCGCTCTGAATTGTCCAAAATAAAGAAATGGCGCCTGCTAGCTGGAGGTGTGAACTTAAGTAACACAAATACACACATTAGAAGTGCAACAGGTAATCAAAGTTGTCGACTAACATGAATTTAATTGCTCTTTTTTTAAGCGCTGAAGCAGAAAAATCATCAGTAGGGATGGTTATCATTAAATGCCCTAAATAACTTAACCGGCACGCAACATGTTAACCGATGTGGCAGAAAAAGAAGAAGGTCATGCATGTGTTGTAGATTAGCTGTAGTTCCTGGTTGTTCCACCAGGGGGTGCCTCTTGTTGTTTAGTATTGTACTGACCAGAGGATGCATCACTCAGACTACGAGCAGTCCACGTTGGTAAGAAGAGAGCATTGTAGGGGTTTAGCTAGCAAAGGGGCACCATGACAAAGACTTCTGTGACGCTTAATGCCTACAGGCCTTTTTAGAATAAAATACTTAGTCAACAAAATGAAAAGAAAAACTTCTATTTATTGAACATTTGCAACTGATTGAGCAAGTATGACATGCTGAACAACAAAAAGTAGTGCTTCAGCTATAGCGAGCAATGGGCACCGTGACAAAGACTTCTGTGACGCTTAAGCCTACAGGCCTTCTTAAAATGAAATACTTGGTGGGCCGCCCTGATAGCCTAATGGTTATGTCGCGGGACCCAAGTGCAGAGGCGTAGCGGTAGTCCCGGGTTCGAGTCTGACCTCGGGCGTTTACCGCATGTTTTTCCCTACTCTCTCCCATTTCCGATTCTATCCACTGTCCTATCTAATAAAGGCACAAAAAGGCCAAAAATAAATCTTCATTAAAAAAAAAAAAAAAAATGAAATACTTGGTCACTGAAATGAAGAGAACAACTTCTTTCCATTGAACATTTGTAACTGATTGAGCAAGTATGACATGCTGAACAAAATTTTAAAAAAGTAGTGCTTTAGCTAATAGCGAGCAACGGGCACCATGACAAAGACCTCTGTGACGCTCAATGCCTATAGGCCTTTGTAAAATAAAATACTGGGTCACTGAAATGAAAAGAAAAACTTCTTTTCATTGAAACTTTGTAACTGATTGAACAGGTATGGCATGCTGAACAATAAAAAGTGTTGCTTTAGCTATAGCGAGCAACGGGCACCATGACAAGGACCTCTGTGACGCTCAATGCCTATAGGCCTTTGTAAAATAAAATACTTGGTCACTGAAATGAAAAGAAAAACTTCTTTACATTGAACATTTGTAACTGATTGAGCAGGTATGGCATGCTGAACAATAAAAACAAAAGTATTGCTTTAGCTATAGCGAGCAACGGGCACCATGACAAGGACTTCTGTGACACTAAATGCCTACAGACCTTTTAAAAATGACATACTTACTCACTAAAATGAAGAGAACAACTTCTTTCCATTGAACATTTGTAACTGATTGAGCAGGTATGACATGCTGAACAACAAAAAGTACTGCTTTAGCTATAGCGAGCAACGGGCACCATGACAAAGACCTCTGTGACGCTTAATGCCTACAGGCCTTTTTAAAATGAAATACTTGGTCACTGAAATAAAGAGAAAAACTTCTCCTTATTGAACATTTGTCACTTACTGAGCAGGTGTGACATGCTGAACAACAAAAAGTACTGCTTTAGCTATAGCGAGCAACGGGCACCATGACAAGGATTTCTGTGGCGGTTAATGGTATCTGACCAAAAGTCTCGTTCTCAAGATTTGCCAGAATCGATGAGGACAACGTTCTAATGAACCCAAACCAATTTTGTCGTAAAAGTCACATGTCCAGGCAAATAAACAAGAAAAACAAAACATACCGCCCACTGTACCTCATTCACATTATTGATTAATCGATTAATTAATCCCATCACGCCACATCAGCTCCACCGAGTCAACAACGTAACCCCGATCTCAGTAAATAATCACAGAAACGTTGAACGATATGCAAAATTGTGACTATTTCGACAGTTATTGCAATTGTGAGTCATGGTTTTAGTGAGAATCATAGTTTTTGCATTTCTTTTCACAGCAAAAAATACAAAAATGATGATTTTCGCTGCCATTTTTACCAAACAAGCTTGTTTCCTTTACATCTGGAGAACATGGTTTGGAGGCCGGGGAATCTCTACAGCACCACAAAGTTTCAGTTTTGAAGGTTTGTTGCTGCACATTTTCAGAACTTGCACTGTTGTAGCAGCAATTGACAGAAACAAATTACAAAACGACACAAGAAGCATCTTAACTTTCTTCAAGGTTACTGAGTACACTGTACATTTCAGTAGCGCCACCTGGAATACACCAGACAGACACTCAGAAGGGATATAATAATTAAAAAAACCCATCAGCCACATTAAAAACAATGACCCTGTTCAACAATACGAGCTATCTTACAACCGCGTGGACTCCAGTAAAATTAGGCTGCACGTTGTATTCTCTGGTCCTGTTGTTACACTGGTCACCTCGAGCCAAACAGCATCGGCTCAGGTGGCTCGTAAAACCGTGAGCGGCGGCCAACCGTCCTCGCTGCCCTTGCTGCCGCCGTCCCATGAGCCTCAGCGGCGGAGCTGCCTACATAGGAGGCAGAGCAGGCGGCAGCCATGAATGTCTGACAGCGCCTTAAATAATAGCACCCAGTTTAGAGTTTACAGGCAGGAGGAGGCAGCTATTAGCCTATTTTGGCAGCTTCTGTATATTCTACAGACACACGTGCGTTCATACCTGACCAAAGACATCTATAGATACACTTTAATGATGCTTTCAAGGACATTACTTTGTAACAGCAGCTACAATCCCAGTAAAGAACCAACGTGTGACGCTGAATATAAAGCATTTCCTGCACAGAAACTATTCACTGCAGCACTGAAACGTACTGACGACTTAGAGTGAAGTCACAAAAGTATTTATAATATGCAATGTTGAAAATATACAGTATAGAAAATAAGCAGCATGCAAAAGTGGAGAAAATATATAGTGTAAGAAATATACACGAAGGAAAACATTCAAAAATCGTCAATGTATTGTTTTATAATTGTGTGCAAAGAGAATGACTTCCACATCTAAAATCTTAATTTAATATAAAATAGAAACATATATATATGAAAAAGTCTCAGATATATATGTAATATTAGTAGAGGAATAAACATACTTAGAGTGAAGTTATTCAAATATTTGTAATATGTTCTGTGAAAAATTAAAAAAGTGTAAATCTGTAGAAAATCTGTCATGTAAAAAAATGTTTTCAAAAAGACTCTGAAAAATCTCAAAAATAAAACATTAAATGGAAAAATGTACTTCCAAAAATATACGCAACGTTTATATAGGAAAAAACGTACTGAAGACTTAGAGTGAGGTAATGTTAATATTTGTAATATGTAATGTTAAAAACTGTACAGTATAGAAAATATGCTGTGTGCAAAAATGTAGAAAATCTATCATGTAAAAAAATGTAGTTTGCAAAATGTAAAAATAAATCTGCAATGTAAAAAAAACTAAATTAAAAAGAAAAAATGCAAAAAAGAAAAAGAAAAATCTCCATATAGTAACATAAAATAGAAAAAAATCTAAGAAATATAATATAAAATGAAGAGCATCTATAATGTAAAAAAATACAGTGAAAAAAATAAAATAAAATTTCTTGCTCCTCTAAAATATCAATATAATATAAAATGGAATAATTTATTTGGAAAAATCTAAATATGTATAACATAATAGAAATAAACATATTTAGAACTTAGAGTATATAATGTAGAAAACACACAGCACAGAAAATAAGGTGTGTGTAAAATGTAGAAACATTATCATTTAAAAAATATATACAGTGAACAAAATGTAAAAATAAATCTGCAATGTAAAAAAAATATAAATAAATTTTAAAAATGGACAAAAATGACTTGAACATATATCATTTTTATATAACATAAAATAGAAACATATGTCAAAAAATCTAAGAAAAATAATATAAAAAGAGGAAAATGTATAATGTAAAAAATATACAGTGTACAAAATGTAAAATAAAATCTGAAATGTAAAAATAAAAACTGTTAACATCACATAAAACAGAAAAATGCATATCAAGAAATCTCTCAATATATAACGTTTGTGTAGAAATAAACATTGTGTGCAAAAATGATGAAGAAAATCTGTTATGTAAAAAATACACAGTGTGCAAAATGTAAAAAAGTAATGTAAATAAAACTAAAATTTAAAAGATGTGTGCAGA
Source organism: Dascyllus trimaculatus (assembly GCA_024666655.1). Lineage (NCBI taxonomy): Eukaryota > Metazoa > Chordata > Actinopteri > Pomacentridae > Dascyllus > Dascyllus trimaculatus. Next base: position 31,794,533 of record CM045450.1, read on the forward strand.
AACTGACTTCCAGGTCTAAAATCTCGGTATAATAAATATATATAACATACAGTTTTTTATGTTCATAGACACAACAGCAGCCTGAACAAACCAATAACTCTCTGAAGAAACCCGGACCGTGTTCCTGGTTCTGTTGGGTCAGACGGTGTTAACACAGACCAGGTCCAGGTGTGATCTGAACCTCTGCCCAAAAGCTGTGAAAACCTCCGCGGGCTGAAGCGACGACATGAACTTCCTTTAATCTTTGATGCGCTTTTTAACCTTCGGGTTAATGCAATCAGAGCGAGGCGCCGTCGCCCACTTCCTGTTTTCAAGGACTCTGTCAAAGTAACTTCCCCCGTCGGACACCTGCCGCTGCACACAGGATATGAGGTCACAGCGTGATATATATCGCCATGCCAACCCTCGGTGGGCGGGCCTCTGGAGTGCAGCGCCACAAATAAATCTCCCTGCAGTGGATCATCTGCTGGTGTGTCTGAGCCAACAGGTGCAGAATAATGCATTGTGTGCATGTTTCCTATTGAACGCATGTGTTTACATCTGTGCACACAGTCGCATCTCTGAAGGCTTCATTAAGACACAGAGCAGACCAGAAAGCCTCACTGCTCTCCACCGTTAGTCGTATCCGTCCTTTGAATGCAGCCAAACAGATTGCAGCAAAAGCCCGAGTTGGGTAAAATGCGACGCTGGCCGCATTCATCACCGCGGCGACGGTAGTCAGATAACAGCATACGTAATCAATGGGATTTTATTATCGAGGAAGCAGAGATACAGCAAAAGAAAGCGTAATCGGATTTTCCTGTGTTGGGTGACAGAGAAGGAACGCAGTGGAGCCGAGCCAGAACCACAAGGTGACCAGAAGGTCGCAGGTTTGAACCCAGAAACAGCCGCATTTCAGCAGGAAGCAGCTCAGGACCAGAAGATTCTAAAAGCAATCTGTAAGAAAGATCAATTTAATGCTTCTGAAAAAATTTCACTTGTGCTACTTTACAAACAGTAAACTCTGCAGCTACATCAGTCCTGTGAGATGATTTTCTACACGTCTGCGGCCTCCTGATGTGTGAAAAAATACCTGCATGTATCCAGAGTGCGAAAAAAAGTCGCATCTAAAACCTAAATATAACATAAAATAGAAAACTACACATGCAAAAGTCTTAGAGCGAGGTAATGTAATAATAATAATTCTAGTATGTGATGTGAAAAACACATAGTATAGAAAATACCTGCAGAAAAATATACAAAATACATCAACTGAAAAACATGCAGGATACAAACGGTCCAAGAAAAAATATTTAATGTAAAAAAACAAACAAGTTGAAAAGACAAAGCGAAAATAACTTGAATATATCAGAAAATAGAAGAAAAAAATGTTTGAAAAAGTCTCAAATGTATGTTCTGTGTAGAAATTAACATCTTTAACATTTCGGTTTTACTAAAATGTAGAAAATCTACAATGTAAAAAATAAACAGTTTCACTTCAATTAAACAAAAGTATTTACAATCTAGGAAATAATTGGTAGAATTTAAAAATAATAATGATAATATAACACAAAAATTGTTACAGCAAAGGGAAAAAATAAAAAATAAACCAGAAAATATCAATAGGAACTCATTTACACTGTCCAATTTGCTCTGGATGGAGATAAAACACATATGATATAATATAAATATGTATAAAACTGATGTCTGCAGTCTAATAGCAGCTTATTTATTTGTAACTGCAACTTTATTTAAACAGCAATAGGGATGTAACGGTACACATATTCTTAACGAACCGGTCGGTACAGGCACGTTTGGTTTGGTAAGAAAATTTTCAGACAATTAAGAATGACTAATGTAGAGAATAGTTTTAATTGTGAACCTCGTAGTTCCCACAGTTGTGTTGAACCTTCTCCGTCTCACATTGAACAGTATTGAGGAACTAAAAACAAGTTGGAGTTTCCAGGGGAACACAGGATGTGACGGACCATTCATTCTTCTGTGATCAGGGCCTGCAAACGGTGATTTTCTCTGGTTAGTCACCTTGATGACTCCGGCTACCGAGGGCAGGTCCGGCAATTTCTGTGCTCCGGATACATGGACGACTTTACTGGAGTCCGCAAAATAGTCACTGGAAAAGTCGTTCATCCGTCCGTCCGTTAGAACCCCCTCCCCCCTGTACACAGTCCCTCTGCATGGTGATTGCTGTTGAGTTCAGTCCAGTAAATTAAAGAATCCCCCACACAGTTGAGTCCAATCCAGACAACTAAAGGCCGGTACACACTACAGGATAATCGGGCCGATTTTTGTCCCCCTTACGATGAAAGACAGCAAAGGCCTGATTATCGGATGTTTACAAACGACATCGTGTCTGATTTTCCTGTGTTAAGAGTGATTTTGTCCGTTCTGATCCGCTCAGAAGGTCTCAGAATGAGAGATCGTAGATAATGAACATGTTTAATATTTGCGACTATAAACCCTGTAGTGTGTGGGGGTTTCCTCCGAGAGCAGCCGAGCACGCTCAGTGTGTGATGTCACGTGTACCGGATTTAAGCCAATCAGAACGCGAGCTGACTCAGCTGACCGACGGAACAGGAAGTAAAAACAAACAAGTAGAGTTACCGTCGCTAAAAAGTTAACCAGATTAATCATGATGATGGATTAATCCACACTAATGCGTCAATTTTAACAGCCCTAAAAAATCTCTGCCCCTCGGCTCAGAGATCTGGATGGTCTGATGAAAAAACAGCTTCAATTCTAGTAATTGTTTATCATGTTTGTTTACACTGAAGTTACGTTTGACTACAAGAGATTTGGAATACTGAGCGTGAAGAACCTGATAGTCCTGAAGGATCGGTTAGCGTGGTTAGCTAACACCACACTATAAGATCAGAAGAGAGAGATCCTGTGCGATCTGTCTTTTGTTATCTTCAAGTGTGTGGTCTCTAAATCTGTGAAGGTTTGAAGAATCCTGTAATGTGTTCCAGCCTTAAATTACAGTTCAGAAGTCCACACCGGGTTTTACCACAGACCTCTGAACACAAACCAAAACAAGAAATCAAGTTAATAAGCCGGGTGAACAGCATCTCTTAGCAAATGAAACAACCTAGTAGTGATAATATTTACGGTGCTCACGACGGCACTCACAACACCAGGGACAGTTAGTCAGCTGGTAAAGGTCAGGACTGCAGCGTCGGCTTTACTCTACACCAGGAATTATTCAATCCACCTTCACTCCAGCGGCTAACGCTCCAAGAGGCTACCTAACTTTTAGGACGGATGCCTCAGTAAGTCGGCTCTTCTCGCTCTTCAACTCTCCCACCGGCGTCTCTGAGACGTCCTCGCTTCTTTCTCCTGTTCAAACTTCGCAGCTATCTGGAAAGTTGTGATGGTTTATCGCATGATTGTTGGTGGTAGCTGCAGTCGCTACAAGACACCATCTAACTATCCCCGCTGTGAGGAAAAACCAGATGTTTTGGATTAATTATGAGCAGTT